>JACEFZ010016214.1:20000-22729 GCA_014155875.1 Cepaea nemoralis | reverse complement strand
TGTCAACATGATAAGGATGCTTGAAGATCTACAAATTGATGGGAAAGACCTTAGACTTGTAAAAAACATATATTGGAAACAACAAGCTGCCATAAGAGTTGATAATGAAGTAAGCCAATATCAGCCTATTAAGAGAGGTGTGAGACAGGGATGTGTAATGTCTCCAGATCTGTTTTCCCTGTACAGTGAAAATATTTTCAGAAATATTGAAAATATGGAAGGAATCAACATTGGGGGACGATGCATCAATAACATTAGATATGCAGATGATACAGTCTTGATTGCAGACAATGAACAGGACCTGCAAAATTTAGTAGATGCGGTTGTTACACACAGTGAACAACAAGGGTTAGAATTAAATTGTAAAAAGACACAGATTATGGTCGTCACTAGGAAGAACGAAATACCACAGTGTAATATACAAGTAAATGGGAATATTCTTCAACAAGTGAATAGGTACAATTATCTCGGAACAGTAATAACATCTGATGGGAGATGCCTTGAAGAGATTAGAACAAGAATCGCCATGGCAAAAGTAGCCTTTAGCAAGATGAAAAACATACTGACCAATAAAAAGATGTCAATTGAAACGAGAAAAAGAGTGTTGAGATGCTACATAGAACCTGTACTTTTATATGGATGTGAAGCTTGGACAATGAGCAGCCAGGCTGAAAAACATCTGATGGCTGTAGAAATGTGGTTTCTGAGGAAAATGCAAAGAATACCATGGACAGCCAGAAAGACCAATGAACAAGTCCTTCAAGAAATAAATGAAGATCGTAAACTGATCAGAGACATTAGACGTAGACAGTCACAATTTTTTGGGCATGTTATGAGAAGAAATGAGTTGGAGAACTTGGTGACAACTGTAAGATCGAGGGGAACAGACCAAGGGGAAGACCTAGAAACAAGTATCTGGATGGCTTGGCCTTGTGGCATGGTCGAGACAGAAACACGGAACTGATCCACGACTCTGTTGATCGAGTGAGATGGCAGAACATGACCGCCCACGCTTACCGGCATGGCACATGATGGATGGATGGAGTCTCATCCTTATGAGAAATAGAGCGTTAGTCTAGTTTTCCTGGAGAATACTGTAAAGGAAGAGAACCATGTATCATTTCTTTTATCTTGGATCCAGGTTATACCCCAGGCACAAAATGCATATATTCTATACAAATATCCTCACACCTAGATAGAATTAATTAGTTGGTAGAGGAGAGACAAGGAACCCCCTTTAAAAGGATACTTTTGGTAAAAAAGGGAATACAGCTGTTTCAGTTATTTCCTGAAGGTATTCCTTGGTTCTCTAAAACTCTATTTCTGGTCTCAAACAATTGAGTCAGTACAGCTAAATTAAGAAACGGGCAGGATCACATTGGGGAAAAGGGTTTGCATCCTTCTCTCTTTGGGGTTGAGCCATCAATCTCGACGTATCCGACAGTCGTTCAGAAAGAAAGGGGCCCAAAACACGAACGTAAACTTGCCAAGAAATCACAGTCAGAAAATGTTGGGACTGACTGAAATACTATAAAGGATATGCAACTAATTAACATTCCATTAATGGAAGCCGTGGTAGCTCAGCCGCTAAAATGCTTGCCTGCCTTGTCGCCGGTAGGCATGTTTTTATAAATCCCCATTAAGGCGAAATCTATACAAATGATCTTGCGTTTCCAGGACGATCTAATCTAAAATGCATACCAGGTTATGTCGTGGGAAGTAGAGGCGGTCGGAACGAATTGATTTACATCACGCATCGAGTGTTTTTTGGTCTCTACAGTGAAGGGCTGGAACCTTATACCCAATAAGTCACAAGACGCGTGACAGTGTCCTCTGCTTGACTTCACTTTACTCTGTGAACTTATATGTCTGTATATATAAAAAAAGAATCTCCGTATGTATGTATGTATGTCCTTTATGCGTTCACGAACGGTCAACCGATTGAGATGAAATTTTCTACACGTCTTCTAATCATTCCCGTGCTGCCAACTGTCATAGTTTTGTTTAGTGTACAACCATATTTTCTTATTATTATTTAATATTTTAATTTACATAGTAATGTATATATAGCGAGGGGAAATAACTTCTAATAGCTGCTATTTATGTACAATTGTTGCATATTTCTCAAATAGGTGGACCTTTTCGCTACAGTTATCTACAAGGCATATACGTTATAATCCTCCTGCTCCTGTCCTGCTCCTCTCCCTCCCCTCTCCTCCCCCCTCCTCCCTCCTCCTCCCTCCTCCCTCCTCCGCACTCTCCTCCTACCTCCTCATCCTCCTCCTCCTCCTAATCCCTCTCCTCCCTCTCCTCCGCACCTCGTCCTCCCCCTCCTCCTCCTCCTCCACCTCCGCCTCACCTCCTCCCCTCTACCTCCTCCCTCCCCTCCCTCCACCTCCCTCATGCTCCTCCCTCCACCTCCTCCTCTCCCTCTCCCTCCTCCCTCTCCTCATCCCCCCCTCCTCCTCATTCGTCCTTCTCCCTCCTTCTTCTCCCTCTTCCTCCTCTCTCCTCCTCCCTCCTTCTTCTCCCTCCGCCTCCCACCTTCTCCTCCTCTCTCCTCCTCCCTCCCTCCTCCTCTCTCCTCCTCCCTCTCCATCCTCCTCCCTCCTCCTCCCTTCTCCTCCTCCCCTTCTCCTCCTCCCTCCTTCTCCCTCCTCCTCCTCCCTCCTTCTCCCTCCTCCCTCTTCCTCGTCCTCCTTCTCCCTCTCTCCTTCTCCCTCTTCTTC
>JACEFZ010016214.1:12500-15000 GCA_014155875.1 Cepaea nemoralis | reverse complement strand
AGCGCAATTAACAATACGTGAATTCACAGACGTTTGATGTGGGGACTTACGGCAAATTTGATTGTAGATCAAACAATCAACAGGAGGATTGGACACTCAATATAAATAGGGAAAGGTGGTTTTACCTTTAGTGTGCTACCAAACTGGACGGAAAGCTGGATTTATGTGTCCTGTAAATGAAAGAAATATCCTCCCTTATAATGGGATAGAGTGCTTGTGCGCGGATAAATTTCGATTCTGGGACTTACATTAACTATATATATATATATATATATATATATATATATATATATATATATATATATATATATATATATATATATATATATATATATATATATATATATATAAGGTAACACTAATATTAGAGTAATATTAGCATAGGGAAATATGTGTGTGTGCTTAGGGTTTACTATTGCTTTCTATTTAGTGAATAGTTTAGACTTTAGTGAATTCTGCTGTTTATGTCAGAGTAGTCTTTCGGAAGCTTTTCATTACGGCTGGAGAAAGACAATCACATAAACAGTAATATGAAGCAGACTTAAATCACTGATTTAATGTTTATTACCCAGGTTCCACTACACAGCCAGACATATCAAAGAAGATAAACCAGTACATCTCTTGTACAGAGAAAGCAGTGTTGATAATAAAGGAAAGAACATTCACTTTAATCAGTCACTTCACAGGTGCAGTGAAAATATGTCACTATAGCAAATTCAACCTAAACAGTCAATAAGAGGGGGTGACATAACGAATGCCAAGAAATATGTTTTGGTGAACTTCAGTGAAAGACCTTTATTCAAGCAGAGCAAATAGGCTAACATATAGTGCAATTAGGTAATCACCTAAAAGAAACATGAAGAACACGAGAACATTTAACATAGAAATAGACATTTATATACAGTGATGATGTGTATTCAGTGGTGGACTATACTACCTTCCAAAACAGGACATATCTGAACTTCAGTGACTTACCTTTATTGGATTATGTTTCTGATGATAAGACATTGACAATTGTTTTCAATAATTGGATTACGTCCAGACTCAAGCCGGAAAGGAACATCCAGGGTGAGATCGTTCCACTTCTATGTGTGATGTCAGATGTTTTGGCCGTTTGAAAAGGCTAGAGAAACTACGAAGACTAACGTCTAAATGTCCTATCTTGCACTCTCATTAGCAGACACTAACAACTACATATACACATTCAATACATACAACTGACATAGTTTTCAACAATAAACAGGTTATTAATTGTTGGAGGAAACTCTTGTCAGGGTATGTTATGAAGGCTTGTGAGAGAGATAGAGAGAGAGAGAGATATAGTGTATGGAAGACAGAAGGGAGGAGTGTAGACAAAAGTCATTCAATAGTTCCAATAGTAGAAGGATATTAAAAGTGTACTTGTCGAGTCCACTTTCCTCCAGGGACGACGAGTGACAAGTAGTAGTATTAGTAGTAGTAGTAGTAGTAGTAGTAGTAGTAGTAGTAGTAGTAGTAGTAGTAGTAGTAGTAGTAGTAGTAGTAGTAGTAGTAGTAGTAGTAGTAGTAGTAGTAGTAGTAGTAGTAGTATACATAGACTTTTGAGGGGGAAAAGGATGCAATGTCAGCTGTTGGCTACTATAGTAATGGTTGTGAGTCCAGTTGAGGAAACTGTGGTGGACGAAATGAGACACTCTTGAATGTTATTTTTCCCCTGATACATGGACACCCATTGGCACGCCAAACATCTTGAACACAGGCGAAACCAGGAATAGCTCGGTATGCGCGTGAGCACGCTGTACATTGCATTTCAGATGTAAAGTAGGTCAGATTTGCTGTGCCCTGGCAGAATTTCAAAATAGTAAACCTGCCTATAAAAACATATTTATAACATGTTAGTTGAATCTCAACAGTGCATGGAAATGGGACAAATTATAGAAAAGACACACATTCCATGTATCACCAAATAAATACAATTACGGGTAGGAAAACACGAAATACCACTGCATGTTTAAAATCGAGGCACGGTGCAATGTTGATGGTATAAGATGATATTGTCAAGAGATGGACGGAATATCTGGAAAAGCTGTATGATGATAGGAGACCGGATGTAAATATTCAAAACAATGATGAGGGTCCACCAATACTTGCAGCGGAAGTGATGCACAACATCGCTCGAAGAAGGGAAAGGTACCCAGCCCAGACATTAGAGGAAATTGAGGCTGTAGGTGATTATGGAATCAAAATATTGACACAATTTATAAATGAAGTCTCCACTAGTGGGTACATTCGTAGTCACCTATTGAAATCCATCTGTATAGCTCTTTAGAATGAGAAAAGCATCGCACAATAAGTCTTATGAATCACATGACAGCACTGTTACTCATAAACATAGTGTATTATACTAATTAATTCAGTGATGTCCGTGTATCTGTTTTATTGCTGTCTGTGTCTGTGTTTCAGTGCTGCCTGCAGCTGTACACATGCGACGGTTTCGACATCACAACAGTTGAGGGCCTTG
>JACEFZ010016214.1:0-5000 GCA_014155875.1 Cepaea nemoralis | reverse complement strand
AGAAAGAGCGAGGAGGAGGGAGGAGGGGGAGGAGGTGGAAGGAGGAAGGGGGGGATGAGGGTGGAAGAAGAGGGAGAAGGAGGAAGAGGGAGAAGGAGGACGAGGAAGAGGGAGGAGGGAGAAGGAGGGAGGAGGAGGAGGGAGAAGGAGGGAGGAGGAGAAGGGAGGAGGAGAAGGGAGGAGGAGGGAGGAGGATGGAGAGGGAGGAGGAGAGAGGAGGAGGAGGGAGGAGGAGAGAGGAGGAGAAGGGTGGAGGCGGAGGGAGAAGAAGGAGGGAGGAGGAGAGAGGAGGAAGAGGGAGAAGAAGGAGGGAGAAGGACGAATGAGGAGGAGGAGGGGGGATGAGGAGAGGGAGGAGGGAGAGGGAGGAGGAGGGATGGTGGAGGGAGGAGCATGAGGGAGGTGGAGGGAGGAGGAGGGAGGAGGTAGAGGGGGAGGAGGTGAGGCGGAGGTGGAGGAGGAGGAGGAGGGGGAGGACGAGGTGGCGGAGGAGGAGGGAGGAGGAGGATTAGGAGGAGGAGGGAGGATGAGGAGGTAGGAGGAGAGTGCGGGAGGAGGGAGGAGGGAGGAGGAGGGAGGAGGGGGGAGGAGGAGGAGGGGAGAGGAGCAGGAGCAGGAGCAGGAGGATTATAACGTATATGCTTGTAGATAACTGTAGCGAAAAGGTCCACCTATTTGAGAAATATGCAACAATTGTACATAAATAGCAAGGCTATTAGAAGTTATTTCCCCTCGCTATATATACATTACTATGTAAATTAAATATTAAATAATAATAAGAAAATATGGTTGTACACTAAACAAAACTATGACAGTTGGCAGCACGGGAATGATTAGAAGACGTGTAGAAAATTTCATCTCAATCGGATTGACCGTTCGTGAACGCATAAAGGACATACATACATACATACGGAGATTCTCTTTTATATATACAGACAATATAAGTTCACAGAGTAAAGTGAAGTCAAGCAGAGGACACTGTCACGCGTCTTGTGACTTATTGGGTATAAGGTTCCAGCCCTTCATCTGTAGAGACCAAACAACACTCGATGCGTGATGTAAATCAATTCGTTCCGACCGCCTCTACTTCCCACGACATAACCTGGTATGCATTTTAGATTAGATCGTCCTGGAAACGCAAGATCATTTGTATAGATTTCGCCTTAATGGGGATTTATAAACACATGCCTACCGGCGACAAGGCAGGCAAGCATTTTAGCGGCTGAGCTACCACGGCTTCCATTAATGGACATGTTAATTAGTTGCATATCCTTTATAGTATTTCAGTCAGTCCCAACATTTTCTGACTGTGATTTCTTGGCAAGTTTACGTTCAGTGTTTTGCCCTTGCTTTCTGAACGACTGTCGGATACGTCGAGATTGATGGCTCAACCCCAAAGAGAGAAAGGATGCAAAACCCTTTTCCCCAATGTGATCCTGCCCGTTTACTTAATTTAGCTGTACTGACTCAATTGTTTGAGACCAGAAATAGAGTTTTAGAGAACCAAGGAATACCTTCAGGAAATAACTGAAACAGCTGTATTCCCTTTTATACCAAAAGTATCCTTTAAGTGGTTCCTTGTCTCTCCTCTACCAACTAATTAATTCTATCTAGGTGTGAGGATATTTGTATAGAATATATGCATTTTGTGCCTGGGGGTATATAGCCTGGATCCAAGATAAAAGAAATGATACATGGTTCTCTTCCTTTACAGTATTCTCCAGGAAAACTAGACTAACGCTCTATTTCTCATAAGGATGAGACTCCATCCATCCATCATGTGCCATGCCGGTAAGCGTGGGCGGTCATGTTCTGCCATCTCACTCGATCAACAGAGTCGTGGATCAGTTCCGTGTTTCTGTCTCGACCATGCCACAAGGCCAAGCCATCCAGATACTTGTTTCTAGGTCTTCCCCTTGGTCTGTTCCCCTCGATCTTACCAGTTGTCACCAAGTTCTCCAAATCATTTCTTCTCATAACATGCCCAAAAAATTGTGACTGTCTACGTCTAATGTCTCTGATCAGTTTACGATCTTCATTTATTTCTTGAAGGACTTGTTCATTGGTCTTTCTGGCTGTCCATGGTATTCTTTGCATTTTCCTCAGAAACCACATTTCAACAGCCATCAGATGTTTTTCAGCCTGGCTGCTCATTGTCCAAGCTTCACATCCATATAAAAGTACAGGTTCTATGTAGCATCTCAACACTCTTTTTTCTCGTTTCAATTGACATCATTTTATTGGTCAGTATGTTTTTCATCTTGCTAAAGGCTACTTTTGCCATGGCGATCCTTGTTCTAATCTCTTCAAGGCATCTCCCATCAGATGTTATTACTTTTCCGAGATAATTGTACCTATTCACTTGTTGAAGAATATTCCCATTTACTTGTATATTACACTGTGGTATTTCGTTCTTCCTAGTGACGACCATAATCTGTGTCTTTTTACAATTTAATTCTAACCCTTGTTGTTCACTGTGTGTAACAACCGCATCTACTAAATTTTGCAGATCCTGTTCATTGTCTGCAATCAAGACTGTATCATCTGCATATCTAATGTTATTGATGCATCGTCCCCCAATGTTGATTCCTTCCATATTTTCAATATTTCTGAAAATATTTTCACTGTACAGGGAAAACAGATCTGGAGACATTACACATCCATGTCTCACACCTCTCTTAATAGGCTGATATTGGCTTACTTCATTATCAACTCTTATGGCAGCTTGTTGTTTCCAATATATGTTTTTTACAAGTCTAAGGTCTTTCCCATCAATTTGTAGATCTTCAAGCATCCTTATCATGTTGACATGTCTCACTTTATCAAAAGCCTTTGTGTAGTCAATAAAGCAAAGGTGTAGATCTTTGTTTACTTCTATAGAACGTTCAATTACGGTTCTCAGTATATACACAGCATTTACTGTACCCCTTGCCTACTACAAACCCACATTATTCTTCTCCTATTTCAGGTTGTATTTTCCTCCTAACTCTTTGCATGATAATTCTTAGCAAAATCTTCGTGATGTGACTCATTATACTAATTGTTCGATGTTGATCACATTCCAAGGCTCCTGATTTCTTTGGGATTGCAATAAATACAGAATTACATAACTCATGAGGTATATTTCCAGTATCATATATTGTATTAAGCAGACTGGTAACTTTATCTATTCCATATTCTTCTAAGCATTAATCATTTCTGTTGTGACACTGTCTGGACCGGGGGTCTTGCCAGATTTCATATGATTAAGAGCATTCTGAACCTCCGTCTTCAAAATTGCTGGCCCTTCATTGTTATTTTGAACCATATATTGTTCGTCTCTGTTATCGTCATAAAGGTTTTTTCACGTAATCTGACCATACATGTAAAATCTGATCTTTTTCTATTACGACTCTTCCATCTTTTGTCTTTAGGCAGCCTGCTGATGTACGTGTTCTTTGATTACTAATCTCCTGAATTCTTTTGTGCATTAGTTTCGCATTTTTACTGTTGTGTTATTTTTCAATTTCTCTGCAGTTTTTCTCAAGCCATGTTTCTTTAGCCTCCTTACATAAGGATGAGACTAGGTAGAAGTAAATCACAGTCTAATTCACCCTAATAACACTAATCACCTGGAGAAGATATTGAGAGTCAGGTCAGTTGCCGTAGCCTTCAAGGGAATAAGATCCTCTATCTGAAGTAGTAGGTCACGTAAGTTCGACCTCCCCACATTAACTCTCACGTTGACATAAACAGTGACATATATCACCACAATAACATTACGGTGTAACCACCTTCACAAGACAGGAAGATCAACTCCTAATCTAACTATTGCTTTTAATGTAGATGTCATAGTGAGTTATGTGAACTCACAATCTCTGCATTCCCAAATCAACAAAAAAACATGATAACAAAATAAACCATCATCAAACAGTACACTGTGCATAATCAGATTCAACAACCCATTTCCCACCAAGCCAATCAATACCAATATCTGGAATGGTTTTACATCATTACATCACATAATACATGTACGCGACTATAACTTCATTAACTACATGTGTAGTCCATTCAACTGGTATAGGTTGTTGATTTGATCATTCTCCTAACTACCCCTGTGATATGTCACTCCTGAAACTCAAGAACGAGGTACTGTCAACCCAACACAGAGCTTGATACTCCACTGAACCTAAGCTCCATTATACGAACTTAATCTGACGTTTCTATACAGTCTCTTCTATAAAGCTTTCCATAGATGATGGCATGATGGGTTCATCCCATTCGTGATGCATCTTACTCATAAATCTATCACTGTCTAATAGGTCCTCTGGCTGAGTATATATATGTGAAATGGGAATGCTGGACTGTCGTTGCGTAATCCAATTGCGTTTGGATATAGACAGACGTAGGCACTGTCTAAGATTTTTCCCCGCTATGCGATACACGATGATGATGATGTCGGCATCTTTCCTCTGGGCCACCTTCACTATGTAGAGGTCTTGAGATTAACGTGAGTCCGCATTTGAAATGGCAATTCTACCAATGGCTGTTCAGCTCAAATGCTATTAGCTTGTGGAGTCCAGGACTAGGTAAAGGGAGTTCTGTAATGGCTGGTTGTAGATATTCGAGCGGCCAATTAAATGACATGAGTTGTTCAGACTCTTCGATTTTCGGCAAAGGTAGAATCCAAACAGTTTTTGTACGACTTTCATACAATGTAGATTGCCGTCCCTGTCTCCAGATATAGGCTGGACTTCATAACCGCCTACAGGAATTTGAGTGTTACCAGCCCGAAGCTCTGCAGACGAAATTAGTGGTTTAATGATATCCACTCTTCTGTACTAGCTCTTGTCTTTAGCTGCACAGTACCCTTAATCTCTTCCAGAGGTAACTAGTTGTATATAGGACAACTACTGCCGTTACTCTTCAATTGTGTAATCCACTTGACCCATGCTTGGGATCAGGAAACAACCAAATAATCAATGCTTGAGATTCAGGGGATGAAAGGGGGAGAACCCATA
>JACEFZ010016213.1:0-12389 GCA_014155875.1 Cepaea nemoralis | reverse complement strand
TAGCTGTCATTCACTTTTACCTTTGGAGGTAGTGGATTTAGTCCTGTTTGTTACACATCTCAAAGGTGACATTACTAATATGAATGACCAGACTAACTAATGAATTCAGAATTCAAGAAAGAATTTTGTGTAGCCTTCTCAAGCATGTCAATGTCATCTGTGAGGTCAAGAGAGGAGATATCATAACCAACTCATTGGAACAGTGAGCAGCTTCAATTTGAGATGGTGGCTGCATTGGAGAACAGCAAATATGGAAATACCTGTTGTGTAGTGACGTCATTTAATATAATATAACAAAGCAAAACATGGCATAACATTCAACAAAGACACATCACTTACACTGTCCAGATGTCATCATTCCAAGATGATGATAAAGAAGCTTTCTTAAGGCTGCTGGTTTCCTGGGCATAATTTTGTAACATGCTCTTGATCTTCTCAATCTCATTCGTTAGTTCCCTCTTTATTGTCTGAATCTGCCTCTCAGAACTGGTCGAAGCAAACTGGCTGTTCATTCTGTCATTTACATGATCAACCTCACCTATATCAACATTATGGAAAGATTCACAAACATTGTGTTTATAACAACTATGTGTAATGAATATTCAAAATTAATTTTCTTACAAAAAGACACTAATGTGTGAATGCTTATATATAGACATTTAAAGGCTGAGGTTGCTCAAAGATGATGATATCTGTCATGGTTTATGTAGATCTGGTTTCATTTACAGTATAGATTTTTGCACAATCAGTAAAGGACAGTGTATCCCATTTGATCTGGCAGTAGTGGATCAGACATCTAGTCTTCTCAGACAAGAACTAACAACTCTGAGGAACTGCGTGCATGCAAAAATGCCCCAGCAATTGGAAACTGACAAGACTAAGCTGAATCGGCCACTGCCTGGGTATAACATCAAATGAGACAACCCACCCACAAATGAACATTTTTAGCATGATGATTCTGGTATACACTGTGCTGAAATCCTCCTATAATCTACAGGAGGAGACCGGAGCACTTATGAAGATATCCATGCACAAATAAAGTGATACTTGATCAAAAGCAACAACAATAAAACTGACATCCAATATATGTGTATGGAATTAACTTATTCTGTAGCAAACAAGAAAACACGTATTTATTGGTTATGCCTCACATGACATACGTTTCTTAACTCCTGTGCCAGATTGTTTTTACTTAGTTCCTGAGGAAGTGACCAGCCCCCCTACCAGGTGCATTCACAGATGGCAGAGGTGGACATGGTTCTACCCCCACATATGGTGTGGTAACTGTAGTGTAAGCAAGAACTCTGCTAGATAAATAAGAAGGTGTGAGCGAACCAGCAGTGCTGTCCCAGCAGGATGGCACAAGACAGCACTTAGCACGGCTGCTCCCATTGAAATGTGTGTGTCTTATAACAGGAGCACAATGCAAACATGAACTGCTGTAAGCTCAAGGAGGAGGAAAAGGTTATATCAGTAAATACATCATACTACTGTCTTAAAGGTCCCATTAAGAAATAGAAAGACTATGTAAGATAATTCAGACAGAAAACACAACCAGTCTGCTGAAGACAGTGTATTAGTTATATCCCAGACATCGGGAGAAAATAAGGAAACATGTATATCTATAGGAAATGGTCATATGACAGGCTAATCTATTGTCATGGTATAATTTCTATCAGCTACAACCAGGAAGGAGCAGTGCCAGGCCTCTAACCTTAAAGGGCCTTATCCATTCAAACTGTGGCTCTGCTCATCTAATGGTCAAGGGAAAGCAGAGTAGGGCAATCAATAAACCAAGCTTGTGCCATGGCTCAATGAAATGCAGAAGGGGTGAAGAACAAGAAGCTTGAACTCGGAAGAAAATATGAATCACTACATCATAATAATGACTACAAATATGTATGGCAAAACACTTAACACTCCTATGGCAGACTACCATGGGTTTACGCTCAAATCGGTTGCAAATACATGTCTTCTTTGACTCTCTCTCTCTCTCTCTCTCTCTCTCTCTCTCTCTCTCTCTCTCTCTCTCTCTCACACACACACACACACACACACACACTCCTGCCTATCACTCCCAATATTTTCCCATCCTAACTTCAGACAGCCGGTTTCCGTGCCTAAGGGCTTGTGAATGTGATTCGTGAGCCTGCTTACCTGCATTCGAAACACAGCTGCGACCGATTTGGCAGCAGACCGCGTCACGCTGGGTCTTAACGTGTTGGTTTGGGAACTGGTCGTTCAGAAAGCAATGGCAAACTATTGAACATAAACTTGCCAAGACATCAACAACAGCAATAAAATGCTGGTGTTGGCAGTGATGTCCTGTAAATAGGATATGCAAAATAAAAAAATAAAAAACTTCAGACATGTCCATGGTTGGTTGGATTTTGCAGCCAAAGTTTTCTACAGGATGGGGTAGTCAGTCCCAAGACCAACCTTCCTTAGTCACCTCTTATGACAGCCATGGTAGGTGACAGTGTTACTATTCTTTGCTTTTAAGGCTCTGGTAAAACATGGGCAGTCTTCTTCATTTGCATATAACAGGGGTGGGGAGCCTTATTTTCTGCCAAGGGCCATTTGAATATTTATAACATCATTCGCCACACAAAATTATTAACTTAAAAATTAACTTCCTATCTTTGGTCAAACATTTAATTAACTCCCCCCTAATGTGGTGGCTGGAACCGCTACTCTTTGGTGAGGCATGTGATATTAGCTGGCACTAATGATGTCGCAACTTGCAACAGCTTTTCCAGGTTTGCTTCAGTCGGTCTGTAGTACAGTCAACTCTTTGCGATGGTAAGATTTGAAAATAACTGCTCACAGCAGTAAGTTGTTCTGAACACAGGTGTATATTTCAATGCATGTCTCCTCAAAGTGGTAAGTTTATCACTGCTTATGTAACGTTTATAGAACTCAGTCAGTGGAAGGTTTTTGTATCTAGCTTTCAGCTCATCATTGCCTTGCTGCCCAATGATTTCACGTTGTAGGTTATCTGGTCCATCAGCTGGTTCCACATTGAACGCTGTAGCAAAGATGTTCAGTTTCTTTTGTTTACTTTTCATGCCCTTGAATATTTCATTAAATGCCTCAGTTAGTTTTGCACAATCATCAGCATATTCAATGTCATTAAATACTTTTGTTGTTCCAGAGTGAGGCCAGATCAAATGATTTCACTGGCATTTAAAGCCTGTGGGCCAAACGCTTCCTGCCCATGACTTAAAAGTACATCTATTTTTCAAATGATGATGGTATTGGGTTCAAAACCATCATTTTTGTGTCAAAATTCTTCCAAGACATCTATATTTTAATAAACATTATTGTTCTCTCATAGAGTCGGATGACTAAGAGTATGAGAGATAGAGATAGACAATTGAATGGCCTGGTAAAGTGACACAGAAGATAGTAAGATGTCAAACTTATTACACCACAAAACAAATAATTATGGAGGGATATTATTATTTGCACCAAGCGGCGTGTCACATGATGATGATTATTACTGACTGATAGTTAGTTCATACCTTTTAATTGTGATATTTGTTCTTTGTAGTATTCTCTCTCATTGTTTAAGGATATTACCAACTTTTCAAGTTTCTCAATTTTCTGAAATCATTGGAAAATATGTTACTCTTTTAATTTTCACAATGCCACATTTCAATAGAAGAAAAGGACCCAATAGCAATTAATCAATGGGAACTAATTTGAAGGTTATCAAAAACAAACATTTGTTTCCTAGATTTAAAACATGTCAGCTTCTTCTTTTCATCTTCTTTTGTCATACTGCTTTTGCTGTGAAACATCACAGAGAGGAAGTAGATGCAGTTTTCTATTTTTCGCTTGACTTGTTTCTTGTGCTGAAGTTTACTGGAGAGTTTGGCATTATTAGACCAAAACTTTAGGAAGAGAAAATCCCAACTGCACCTCCTAGTGGTAGAAGATGGGAAACACACCACGGTGTGGCTAACGCAGCCCTGGGGACCGAGTATCCACAGGAATGAGTAGATAACTCTGCAGCTGAGCGGGATGTGTTGATTGATGGGGAGATGTGTGTGTGGGTGGGGGGGTGTGTGCTTGGGGGGTGTGTGCTTGGCTGGGTGCTGGGGATGTGTGTGTGTGGGGATGTGTGTGTGGTGGGGGTGTGGGAAGATGTGTGTGCATTGGGAGATGGGTGTGTGGGTGGGGGATGTGTGTATGTGGGTGGAGATATGTGTTTGTGGGTGGGTGATGTGTGTGTGGGTGGGGGATGTGTGTATGTGAGTGGGGGTGCATGTGAGGGTGGAGTGTGTGTGGGTGTGTGTGAGGATGTGTGTGTGGCAGGTGCATGGGAGATGTGTGTGAGAGTTTGGGGATGGGTGTGTGGGTGGGGGATGTGTGTGGTGGGAGATGTATGTATGTGAGTGGGGTATGTGTGTGCAGGTGGGGGACGTGTGGGTGTGTGGATGGGGATGTGTGGTTGAGGGATGTGTGTGGGGAGATGTGATGGTGGATGGGAAAATATGTGGGTGGGTGGGGATTGTGTGGGGATCAAGGATGTGTGGGTGGGGGAATGTGTGCATGGGTGAGGATGTGTGGGTGTGGGAATGCGTTTGGATGTGTATGTGTGTGTGGGTGTTGGTGGGTAGTGGGATGTGTGGGTGTGGGTGGATTTAGATGTGTGGGTGGATTTAGATGTGTGGGGGTATCTGTAGGTGGTGTGTGTATGGGTGGTGGATTGGTGGGTCAGAGATGTGTGTGTGTGGGTGGGAATTGTGTGTGTGTGAATGGGGGATGTGTTGGTGGGTGGGGAGATGGGTGTGGGGAAGTGGGGGGCATTGGATGTGTGTAGGGGATGCGTGTATATGTGGGGAGATTGTGTGGGTGGGATGTGTGTGTATGGGTGGGTGTGTGTGTATGGGTCAGGGATGTGTGGTTAAGGGATGTGTGGTTAGGGGTGGGTGGAAGTTGTGTGGGTGGGTGAGTGTGTGTAGTTTGGGGGATGGTGGGGGTGTGTGGGTGGGTGGGAGTGGGTGGAGATTGTGTGGGTGGGTGTGACAAGTGTTTGTGTGTGGGTAGATGCGGGATGTGTGGGTTGATGGGGAGATGTATGTGTGTGGGGGATGTGTGCTTGGCTGGGTGTTGGAGGATATGTGGGGGGTGAGTGTGTGTGGGTTATGGGTAAGAGTGGGGGAGATGTGTGTGGGTTGGGGAATGTGTGTATGGATGGGGGATGTGTGGTGGGTGATGGGTGGGTTGGTGCATGTATGTGTGCCTGGGTTGTGTGTGTGCGTAGGTGGGTGGGGGATGTGTGTGTGTGGGTGTGTGTGTGTGGGGATGGGGATGGGTGGATGGTAGGAGGCATGTATGTGTGCCTTGGTGTGTGCATGGGGGTGGGTAAGGGATGTGTGGTGGGTGGGAGGGGGGATGTGTCTCATAGCATGTTAATATGTATTATTTATGTTTACAACATTCATTTGACAATGTTTTCTTCCTATGTAAATGTACCATGCACTATTGATGAACGAAAGATGAGTGATTTGAAGGGACGAATGTAAGACTAGCCTGCATGACCAATTTGTTAACCTTTGAAAATAAAGTTTGTTCATTCGTTCGAACATTCGGTCCATTGTAGCTAAATGTCTAAACCATTTAATTCTTTGATGTTCTGTAAAGTCAGTAATCAGTAATATCCCTATACTTGTTCTTGGTTTCTCATTTTCTCTCTATCTCTTCTTGTTTTTCCAGTTTCATTTCTTATGCATCTCATTTCACATGATATGATTTTATACCTGTGTGTTCCTAGAACTGTCCATTTCTGGCATTGGTAACAGCATCGGAATGTATAACATATCTATCAGAACATGTCAGATAAACTGGTACAAGATAACAACAAGGACACTGTAAAATGGTGAAAATTTATCAAAATAAATTATTTGATTTAATTTCACGCTAAAAACAAAAACAACATACATAGTCACCAATAATCACATTAATAGTTACAACAGTGTAAGCAAACCTTGTTCTGATAATTAATCTGTTCTTGAAGGTGAAACATTTGCATGCTACTATCAGTGTTCATGTCAAGATGTGAGGTCTCTGACACAGGAAGTGAATTAAGATAGTGAAAATGTTTCACGTTTTGGCCACTAGTCCTGAAACTCCAGTCATCAGCTGCAGGTAGAGATTTACCACTTAACTTTTCCTGCAATTCATGAACATAAAAGACTGCAATAAAATGAAAATGAAAGAATAATGCAAAATGTCTATATATTCTTCTATCCATCTAAATATTTTAAATTCTAATTTTATTAATAAAGAAAAACTAACAATAGCCCTTAAGCAGGAACCTGCTGTTGATATGCTTTGCTATGTTGGTATAGTGGTTAGGACAGTATACTAACTATGGCACGAGTGCTGTTGGACAAGGGTTTGATACCAGCTCTTGTCATTCGCTATGGGGTGGGGGGGGGGGGGGGGGGGGGAGCCTGGCCAGCTATACCTCAGTGCATTTATGCCTAGAAAATGTGATGGTCCGTCCTATTACTTCACATTCACACAGTAGTCCCTTCAATGGGGCTTGTTGCTTGGCAGACATGTTGGTGTAACAGTTAGGATGTTATGCTTCTCCTTCTGTTCTCTTAAAATATATTGTCTACATTTGCAATTTTGTCCCTTTTATAAACCTCACTGTCTTTTTTCAGTTGAGATCTATTCAGAGACTATCTACCTGAATCCTCACAGAAGTACCGTCTGCACAGGGACGGTGTTGTGGCTTGCTGTTCTACAGAGAGAGACCAAACCAGATGGAGTAAATTCCAGCATAATGAAATTGATTCAAGGAAGGAAGGAAGGAAGGAAGGAAGGAAGGAAGGAAGGCAGACAGGCAGGCAGGCAGGCAGGCAGGCAGGCAGGAAGGTTAAGAACAAGAGTCTGTGGGAGAAAAAGAGAATGACAGAAAACAATATGTTCTCATAGTAAACAATCTTGAATCATTCATCAACACTGTAGCAGTAATGTTATTATGTCTGTGACATACCTTTGCTTTGGCCAAGTTGTTCTGTGTTTCCTTCACAATGGAGTAGAACTTATCTTCCCAGTCCATAAGCGGCTACTGCTACATAATTGTTAGCTGTTACAGAGATTTGTACAGGTAGGCAAAGTGAGTGCATTTAGATCATGTTGCATATGTTTTACATTATAACATGATCGACAACACAATCACAAACATAACAAAGCACCAGTTCTTTGCATAATTAAATAGCAGAAAAGGCATTACAGTGGATCAAGGATTACTAATTTTCCATATTTTGAGTTGTAGAAAAGAATTATAGTTAGTTATACTACGTGTCATTGGATATTAGTTTTCTGTGCTTGTAACACTTTAAGAAGGACATGACTCTAAACTGAAATATTCAATATTCTTTACAACACCATTACTATAATTATGTAACTGAATTAGCTTAACATTGTATAGAACAAACAAGGCTGCAATCACATTTTCCTCCTTTTAATGCATCAATATTCTACCACAGTGTGCTGTGAACATTTTACATAATGTGTATACGTTAACCTTATAATAAATACTGCAGTGAGGATGTGAATAGTTTTGCCTTCACATCCATTAATTCATGTCATTATGAGATGGCACAGTAAGCATCCTTTCCATGCCACCTTTGCCGCCCCAGGAAAACAAGACAAATCTCTGGTTTAAGAGATGGAAAGTGTGCTGAACCAATTAGAAGCTGAAAGACAGTAAACAGAAATAATCAAAAAGGTGGTAACTTTGTGAGAAAGAGAGATGGCTATTTGTGGTGTCGATATTTCCAACCAATTGTGATGGACCAGTATAATTATACACATACGTAATTAAACAGTGCATAGTAATGAAATCTGGGGTTCCAGTAATCATTTCCACTTTGTATTTAGCCTCTTTGAAAGTAACACACTCATGATTTTTCAGTGGTTATTTATCCCTTGGGCAGCAGCTGCAAACGTTTCTAGTATGAGAAGAGTTAAGAAACATTCAGCCAGTGGTTTGTCCTGTGCAGAGCTTCAACCCATAACAATATTTCAAAATTCCTCTTTATCATAAGCCAGATATCCTGCATCTTGACCCCATCTGGTCTTCCTCTTCTTTGCTTCTCTGGTATGCCTCTCTTCCATAATTATCTTTACCAGTTATTCATGTCTTTTACATGCCAAAAATATTTCATTTTCCTAAAAATATTTATCATAATAACCAATCTTCAATACTGAGCTCTTGTTGGATAGATCTGTTTATCCTCTTTTCCCGGACCCAATCAACATTTTTGAAGGCAATATGCACATAATCCCACCTACTGTTCCCCATTGTTCAAGCACCTATCCTTCCAATCCACTACCAGAGATCAGGGAGAAGAGAGGGGAAGACATGAAAAAAGTGTCCTGAAAATATTGGTCCTCAGCTGAAAGTAAAACAAAACATGATTGAGACTGCAATCTCTTTGTTATGTCTTTTTTTCCTGGACACCCTGAGCAAGGTTCATGTACCCATAAACCGTATATCCACCAATCAGTGCAATGTGAAACCATGCCATAGATGGTGGATTGAGCTTCAGAGCGACCAACATACAGTATAAGGGTCGTTCATTTGAAACCCGTTCCAATGGCTTTATTACAAAAGCATGAAAAAAAACATTAACAGGTGTGGTAGAATTAAACAAAGCATTCATTTTGAATGAATTATGCACTGTTTGCTGGTCAGAAGAGGTCACCGTAGGCATTCAGGCAAGCATTCCATTGCTTAGGTAGGCAGCGAATTCCGTCCTGCACAATCTTTGCAACATGCGGACGAGCATTATCGCGCAACAAAATCACACCGCGAAAAAGCATGCTGGGTCGTTTATTCTTGATGGATTTTCGCAGCTTGTCTAGTGTTTGCAAGTAGTGGGTAGAGTTAATGTTGACACCAGGTTCTTTAAAGTCGGCCAACAATAGCCCTTCATGGTAAAAATAAATGCACTCAGCATAACCTTAACAGCGGAAACCTGTAACTTGAATTTTTTTGGGTTCAGTCAACATCCTTGGCACCCACTGTGAACACACCTTTCAATATTGCAGTTTCTTACGAATGACCTTTTGAATTGTCCCAATTGACACATCAAATTCTTTCTCTAGTGAACGTATGCTTCGATAATGGTTCATCTGTACTGATGCATCAATTTTGGCGATGGTTTTTTCTGTTGCAACAATATGCTTTGACCCGGCCAACCAAGATCTGTCGTGAACTGACGCCCTTTCCGAAACATTCGTGCCCAGTCTGTCACTGTTGTCTTCGACACACACATTTGTTACCGTAATCTGCCTGCATTCTTCGATGAATATGCAATGGTCGACATCCTTCAAATGAAAGAAACTAAATCACCGCTCTTTGAGCTTCTTTGGACGGATTTGGGATCAACCCGGCCATTTTCTCAATGGTCAGAAACAGAACCTATGCATCATGGGATGATAAGCATGTGCTCGTTTATTCATTGGTCACTACTTGTCACATGACTATGACATGATCATGTTCAATGTACGCAATTACGCGCAGTGCAGTATGAACGGGTTTCAAATGAACACTCCTAATAGTTCTTAGTTATTGTCTGATGTTAATGGCAGTGGGGGAAGGATCAGTTTATTTTATATCAGCAACAGCTACCGCCACCAATCAGTAGGGTTTCTGCCAAGAAGAAAAGCAATAGCAGACCACGTTCTTTACACATGACTTACTTTTTTTTTTTTTGAATTGCTCAAAAACGGCGCTATGTCTTGGAGGCTAAAACTGAAATACTTCGGCCACATCAAACATTGATTGGTTGATTGATTGATATAGGAACCGACATCACAGCATTCAGGGCATTCCCTATAAGCGCTCCATCCCCATCATCAGCAGCCAGCAAAGAGTTCCAACACCAATAGTTACAGTAGCAATATGATTATATGTCCATCTCGCCTTTCCTCTGAGCATCGAGCGTCAGCCAGATCTCCTCGTCGCCCCTCGCTGCCTCATTCTTGCCAGACAATGGTGATCCATTTGCTCCTCTGAGGTGCACATGTGCTCCCACAAGGCCGCAACCATGTCTACCTTGTCATGCATCAATACTCCACCTAGTTTTTCCGAGCCAGCCAATCTGTCCGCCTGTTCATTCCCCAGCACACCGGCATGCCCCGGAGAAAACATCCAGGTGATGTTTGCCACCCATGACCTCCGAAGCACAGCAAGCCACTCGGCATGAAGCCTGCCTGTCCTCACCCTCCTCAGCATGCTTTCTGAGTCAGTTACAATTATGATGTGTGTATGTTCGGTGTTCTCCATCCAGTGGAAAACTGCACTGGCCGCCTCCACCTCCATTGTTAAGCTAGATGTTGTGGTATCATACGCTAGGCTCTCCTGCACCAAACGTCGACCATTAGCTTTTGCTAAGAATCTCCAGATACTTCTCCTACCTCTCAACACTGAACCATCTGTGTAGATAATCGCATCACCCGGGCGAGCATTGTCCTGAATTAGTTGCTGGATTTCCACTTCCATAGCCCCTACTGGCCACTCCCTGCACTCCCGGCTCAATGTGATTATAACTCTGCACAAGTCTGACTACTCCGCTGGCACTCTGACCCACTCCTCTCCTAATGTTCTCCAAGATGCACAACTGTCTGATCATATCCTCCGCCTGAGCCATCCATGATCCATGATTTCCCATGTTTTCTCAGTCTATGACCCTTAACTGCATCAAACATAAGGCGAGCTAACTCACGCAGAATCATTTCAATGCATTCGCTGCTACCACACTAGTAGTAGTAGTAGTAGTAGTAGTAGTATTAGTAGTAGTAGTAGTAGTAGTAGTATTATTAGTAGTAGTAGTAGCAGCAGCAGCAGCAATAGTAGTAGTTACTAGTAGTAGTAGTAGTAGTAGTAGTAGTAGTAGTAGTAGTAGTAGTAGTATAGTAGTAGTAGTAGCAGCAGCAGCAGCAATAATAGTAGTAGTAGTAGTAGTAGTAGTAGTACACTAGTAGTAGTAGTCTTACATAGTAAGTTTGTGTCAAAGCGAGCAAAGGGAAAGAATTTTAATTTTTATCAAACACTTACACAGTAGGAGAAAAGGACTAGATAACCAAATCAAATATTTATTATTATTAATTATGTCTATGCAGTTTGGAACACCTCTGTCATCGGGAAACACAAGGTATCTGTTTAATTAACCCTTTACCTTTAATTGTGTTTCGCACACCAAATTATTTTTATAGTCCATAAATAATTTATTAAATGACGAGGGTGTTGACAATGTTTACACAAATTACCACCCCTGTTGTCAGACACAAATTTAAACTTCTCTAACAAGAGATTGCTGAAAGGGACTCTACTCCCACGCTCCCCCTTTCACGTCTGGTCTGTAGGTAACCGTCGTATTTTTATATACGACCTGTTCCAGTCTAAACCTTGAAGGTGAACTACCCAATCAGTCTCAGTCTTCATGGCGCGATATATTGGTGTTTTCAAGCGAATATTTGTGAATTTTAAGAATTCGCTGTATATTGCGAAACAGAAGGACACATTTGTCGGGTCTGATCAACATGGAAATAAGTACTTTGAAAGAGTCGAAGGTGATTCACAATCACATTTACTTGAATTTCATTCAGTAGTTTATTATTATAGCCACTTTAGTAAAATTTTCTGCATTTTAATTATGTAACCCGCACAGTTGGATACCTCTTGAAAAAACATATCCAACGGTACCTTATTCAAGTCTGTAGGTCAATTCTAGGCAGAGATGTTAATGTTTGTAGGGAGAGTCTATAATCTATTCGCAGGGCCCTGCGAATAGACGCTTTGTTTATTCACAGGGCCCTACGAAGGGTCCTACAGCTACCCATCTACCTGCGTACCTACTCATCCACCTACCTGCCTAGCTACCCACATACCTGCTTACTTAACTACCTACCAACATATCTACCTATCTAACCATCTATTTGTCTAACAACCCATCTACCTGCCTACTTAACCACTTTCGTGTCTTTTTCGGGATTTTTTTCTCGTGGACCTGTAGTAATAAATTTCCCCTGGTCTCTGGGTAGTGAGTTCGGACGCCCGTGTGTATTAATTTCGAGTTAAAAATCTACTACAGGATCCTCGCCGATGCTACGGAGTGCGTGCACTGAGCTGAGTTTCTCCAGACTCAGGTTTGAGTTAGGAGGAGAACGGAGCACTTGTGGGTTGCACCTGTGTGCCGTGTTGTTGATCCATAGACTAAACAAAACTAAAACTTTCGTGTCTAACTACCCACCTACCTAACCAACTATGACTAATACAAAGAATTATCAGCGAAGCAACGGAGTACGTGCTTTGTGCTCGATACTTTTTGAACCAAAAATAGCCAAAAAAAAACGGG
>JACEFZ010016212.1:0-32910 GCA_014155875.1 Cepaea nemoralis | reverse complement strand
GGGGGGAAAATAGTAACTTTTTTTCCCCGACCGGCGGGGGGCCCCGGGGGTGGGGCTGTCCAAGTTGTGTGAAAACTGTTTACGGAGGAATTTTTCACTGAGAGTGATAAAGAGTACTCAGGTACTGACTTGAGGTGTCCGGCAAGGTCAAGGCCGTGGACAGTGGAAAGTTACTGAGATGTTCCATAGTGGAACTGGATAAACAAGCTGTTTTTGTGTGAAACAAGACTTTATGTTCGCTTTGTTAAAAGCCCTTTGTGTTCATTACCTATAATCAGCAAACATTTTGTCAACGATTGATGACGTGGCATCTCCGCGAACATAGTTGCATACAGTTGCCAAAAAGAACTGACTGTACAGAGTGAAAGCGTTGAACATTTATTGCCATTATTTTGATCTTTTCTTTTGGTGAATCTATAACATATATGATACAGCAAAGCGCCATCTCCGCAACGAGAGTAACAACATATCGAAAGAACACTTTGGATAATTATTATTACCGTCAACGTTTCCGACAGTTGGAACTTTTGATCACCACGTGAATTCAGGAACCACTCAACAAACAACAAGTCGCTTTGAAATCCAGCGTCGTAGACATTTCCAGCCGAGGGCGAATAACTATTAAAAACGAACAAAAACTTTGGTGACTGAATAAAAAGAACTTTTGGCGACGGAGTAATAGGCCCATATTTGTCAACCAACCAGTTACACATTATTATTTTTTATTGTTTGCTCCCATCGTCATATTTATTGTTGTCGGGTGTCACGCAATTATTTGTATGTGGTCCAGTGTTTGTCAAGAGTAGGGAATTGTTGGGGTGTTTCTCGAGAGTCGGGATACAGCACAATAATTTATTAGTCTTTCTGGTGCTTACGATATTTTTGTAAGAAAAACGTTAATGAGTTGACGTATCGTGCAGGGGCATTGAAATAGTCTTAACCAATATCTAGAGCCGAGTTGTCTGACGTCAAATCTGTGTATATTTTCAGTATATATTCCTTTTTTTTCTTCTCTTTCTTCTTTTCGTTATATTTACATATGATATTTGCTGTGTTCGGATAGATGTTATTATCGTGCACTTTTGTCGTGTCTACTATCTAGTGGTATCTGAGTCAGTTTATATTTTACGCGCACTGTGGATGTCCCTACACAAGCTTGTATTTGTTACTGTGGTTTATTTCTGTGTCATCATCGTCTCCGTGTACTCAGCTTGTGAAGTCTAGCGTTGGATAGTCATCACTTAGTGTTATCATCCATTTGTTGTATATGTATTTATAGTATGTTTAACAATATTTCCAGGGACTTCATGAACTTGTGGTCATGGATATATAGATATAAGGGAGTATAGGTGATACTTCCCCCCTCACTACCTAGTGCTTATAGAGTGACTGGGTGAGTACAGAGTGATATTTTATCACTACGAAGTTACGTGCACAAGGAGTGGTAGTGTACGTATTGAAGGCACACAAAGGACTAATAGCAGAGTCTTTACATTTATAGTTGGCTGACAGACAGCAACGTGTCCGCAAGTACAAGATGCCTACTTTAATGGACTATATTGAAGCAGGTGGAACGAATAGGCCTGAAAGGTAAAGAGTTACAGGAGTATGCCGAAGCAAAAGAGCAAAAAGCAGACGGAAAGAGAGGAGAGGCAGAATGAACGCGAGGCAAAGCGTCTACAGGAAGAGAAAGAGACACAAGTAAAACTAGCTGAAATGGAAAACAAGCGTCTACAGGAAGAGAAAGAGACCCAAGTGAAACTGCAAATGGAACAACTAGAACTTGAAAAGTTAAAACAAACAAATGCGGTGGAAATCGGAAAAAGAGAAGATTAAGATGGAAGCGGAAATTGCTATTAAAAAGTTAGAATTTGCATCGAAGGGTCAAAGTGAGGAAAGCAGAAGACCTTCGCAGTCGTCACAGAGATTAAAACTGCCATATTTCACAGACCGGGATCAACTTGAGAATTATTTGTCCAGGTTCGAAGCATCAGCCACAGCGTTAGGTATTCCAGAGAAGGAGTATGCGATGAGACTTGGCGAGTTGCTTACGGGCAAGGCACTAGACACCATGTTCAATTTACCTGTAGAAGAAAGGAACAACTACACTATCTTACGTCAACGTTTGCTGACTAAGTTCCAACTCACTGAGCATGGATATAGAACAAAGTTTAGACAGTTAGTGCCAGAGACAAATCAAGATTTCACAGACTTTGTTAACACTGTAAAGAATGCATTTAACAAATGGATGGAGCTCGCAGAAGTAGGGAAAGATTTTAATAAATTAGTAGATTTAATATTAAGAGACAAGGTGGTATCTGCATGCAATTCTAACTTAGTAGCTTTCTTTGAGGAGCGGAAGCCAAAGGACATAGACACAATGTCTCAGTTAGGGCAAAACTACATGACTGCACATCCTAACGTATCTATTGGGAAACTAATGATTGAGGAAATAGTCTGTGCAGCGTACATTAAACAGGACCAGAATCCAGTCATTAGACCAAGGTCGAAAAGTGTGGATTCAGCACAGAAAGGTGAGCAGCAAGAACTTCAAGATAATGGTTTCCGAGGAAACAATGTTGGTAGAGTAGGACGGTACCCATATAGAAGAGGGAACTTCCAGAGACGTCCAAATTATGCCGGATGTTGGAATTGTGGGAGCTGGAGACACAAGGCAGCAGAGTGTGATGCACAACCATCAGATGGACCAACGAACAACAGTAAAAGGGAGATTACTTGTTTCAAATGTGGAAGGAAGGGGCATATCAGCCATCAATGTAGGATGAGAGAAACAGAGCACTCAAATGCAGCGCAAGTAATTGAGACGCTGAACAATGAAGATTGTAGTGGGTGCAAACCTCTTTTTGAAAAAGACAGTCAGCCAGTCCTAATATGTGGTCATACAGTAAAAGCAGGATCAGCAGTGCATGAAGGGGGAAGTCTGAAGCTGCATCAGGGATTTGTCAATGATAGACCAGCGTTAACAATTAGGGATTCCGGATGTACGTCTATCGGAGTGAAGAGAAGTTTAATAGATCCCTCGGATTATACAGGGAAAAAGATTAGATGCATAACATTCAACGGCACAGTAGAGTTCTACCCAGTAGCCATAATAACAGTAAAAACACCATATATCACTGGAAGAGTGTCAGCGTGTGTTTTGGACTCACCAGTGGCTGATTTGATCATAGGAAATGTTATAGGAGTTAAAGATTGTACAGAAGAGGAAATAGTTTATTGGGACCAAAAATATAGTGTAAGCAGTAAGGAGGTAGTTACCACAAGAGAACCTAAATTAGAGAGTATAGCTGAGGTAGAAGAGGCACTTGAAGTAGACACAGGAACTCAGGACAATGATAGTACAGCTGAGCAGATGAGAATGGATCCCAAATATAGTGCTAGTGGCTCCCAGAGTCAAGATACTACTCTAAACAAATCTTCCCAAGGGTGTAGGAGAGTAGAACATAGGCAGTCAAAGAAAGGTAGATGGTGCTTCGAGAGGAAGAACAATGTTCTCACTCGCAGGTTTTCAGATAGCAGAACTGCACGTGGGCAAGGAGCAGTACCTTTAGCACATAGAGACCGATATACTAGAACAGCTCAGGATAGTGCATGTGCAGGGCACATAGGCATAAGGCGTATGCAGCAGAAAGCAAGGTGCCAGGTATATGGGCCAAGATTGAATAAAGAGTTCAGACTAAACAGAGACTCAAGTGTAAAGGTGCAATATACAGATAGGAAAGTTGAGTCAGGTCAAAAGAGTTTTCGCGACATTACTGACCCAGGGCTAGGGATAGCAAACAGATGTTGTAATTGTAGAGGTACCATGAGTCATGGGTACATGAAAGGTAGGCACAGCATCGACAGGAATCAGAGGTGGGTTAATGCAAGAACAGAACCACCTGATATAGGGTCGGTACACAAATAGTATTGTGGGGTCGTGAAGTAGTAAGAGACCTGTGGGTACATAAGTATAATGCTCTTCTATGATGTATTATTATTATTATGTATTGTATTAGTTCATGCATTGATACACAAGATAGATGGTTGTATTTATGTGTGATGAATATAGGAGTGTAATATGAGCATTTGATGTAGTATTTAGGATGGTAGCTAGAGTAAGGTGCAGCTATACTTAGGGCTACCCAGGCTATATGTCTGGGTCACATGTTTAGTAAGTTTTAGTCTCCCAATATTTGAAAACGAAGTTTTCTTTTAAGAGGGGGGTGATGACATAAGCCTGGGTCATTGACATTGAGTTGAGTGGCCAAGCATGAGAAAGAATGGAGATGAAAGTGGGAGACAGTAAAGTGACTGACCTGGCTATGAGTAAACAGCCAGTCCTTAGAAATAATAGGAAGGGTGAGTGTGGACCCCAGGGGATGGGGCGAAAGACAGTGGTGTGTTGTGTGAAGTCAAGGGACTTCAGGGGGTTGATGGGTAGATGCCGAACTGATCAGTAGGCTGAGGGAGAGAAGAGACTGACTGCGGGGCAGTTGATGTTTGGACTCCGAGCTGAAGGGGAGTTGAGTTTGAGATACCGAAGGAATCGGTAGTCCACGTACAACGGGGTGGTGTTATGCTCCGAGTGGTGAAGACAGGCCTGAACCAGAGTGGGTTCTATAGTTGAGCAGTGGCTCCAACCCAATGTGTGGGTTGTATTGTGGGAGATCCAGCCGTGGATAGTAGCTGGATTACCTGTCTTGTGATTGAGATAAGAGCAGGCCGTGAGAAGGCATTGATGTGTGCTGGTTAAATTGTGAGGAGGATATTTCTATTCTATGGATGTACATTGTTTCTGGATATATATATATGTTCCGTCTGTTCGTCTTATTTCTGGAATAAATGATTATGTGCGCCAACGGAATCTTGTTTCATGACTGGTGAAAGTGCACTTCGGGGGTGAGTTGGTTTAAGAGACAGTTAGATATCTCAATTGACACACCATGAACATCGTTACCTAGACAACGACCATCACACGACTATAACAAGCAAAGAACATCAAGAACATTGATATTATCATCAAGAAAACGTGTGACATGGAGTATATTTAATGTGGATGTATATGTTCTAGGGAGGAAGTGGAGTCAACAGGCACACTGTTTAAAATCCTTTTCCTTTTCTTGGGCTTCTGCCGGACCTTTGTCTACATACCCACTGTCAGTCTCAGGTACCCTATCTATCTCTTTCCTCTTCTTCTTCTTACCACTAAACAATACCCTTCATATTGTTTCAGAACATACCCTCACAAGACTGTATTTTAACAAATGATAAAATAAAACATTTAATAAAGAAAAGGGTCACGTGTGTGTGTGTGCACTGTTTGCGTGTGGAAATATGTAGTATTTTCTATGGTGTATGTGAGAATAGATTAGTGAGCTCAGGATCGTTCATCATGTTAGGCCATGCCACATCACACCACAGTAAGTTCGGAACAGGTCTCACCGAATGAAGCCTCTCTCCGGACAATGGTTGACTTCTTGGAGTTAATCATATATAGTCTGGGTGACTGTTCTCCAATACTGAATATGGCCTATTAATGTCCATGAATCAGGAACACACTATGTACCTATTATGTTCCTTAAAATCCTGATACCGACGAAGATCTCCTTATATCTCACATGAGTTTAAAGAAAAAAAACTTTCAGACCGGTTGCCGAATGTTACTGAATGAATGTCTTTACTGTAAAATCACTGTTGTTCCACCTCTCTACTTAATATTGTCATTGTCTATGGAGGTGTTAATTGTTTCATAAAAACAACTGCCTTGGGCACTCAATCACTGCTACACTGGCCCTTTCAGGATAACACTCCTGATTTCTATGAGTTTATAATTTTTGGAACGATGTCCCATTTCCGAGGCCATTTAATATAACTGCACTCAGTGTGACTGCTATTTTCCTCCTCTCCCAGCTGTCCTTAATTTCTCCGGTATAGTAAAATATCACTCAGTGTGACTGGCATTGTCCACACCTAGTAGTAATACTTCCTTTCTTTTACACCGTGGAACCTGGTGAAAATAAAACATTCTGTGAGAGGAAAACCCCATTCGAATCCACTGTATGTGATTATAGGCCAAAGGCCACTCAGACATGTATCCTGGTTAACCCGGAACTACACTCTAGCATAAAGGCACAATAGTTTTTCACATTTGGGTGGTAAGGAAAAGGAAAGACCAAACGGACAAACACAGGAGCCCCAGTAGGCCCCCCTACCGGAATATCCCACCATTTACATTTCCCCTATTCCCCCAGCCATTCCAAATCTCACCGAATATCATCCCACTACACTGGTGTTACCCTGCCGAGTGAAATGATATATCACTCTACCTCTTTTAAGCTAGGCATCAGCCAGCTGCGGCCGACGCTCCTAGACTACATTCACACAACACGCTATCTCAATGTTCTAGTCCTAAGCTTTATTTAATACTAGACTACCTTATGCTAGTGTTCCTGTTCGGAGTCGGAATTCACAATTCATCACAGTTTCCAAAACACAGGAGACCCCGTAAATCCTCTTCTCCATTAGAACTAGGAACATTAAAACACTCCCGTTATCTGTAGTTCATTCACAGACTCAACGCAAGTTTCGTTAACTTCAACCAGCCGAAATATGTTGTTCGAGTGATGTCACTCACGTGACCGGACTTCAATCAAGACGGCACCGCCCCCTCTCCATTCTCCTGAGATCCGGGCAAACAGAATGCGAGAATTCTTTTGATGCCGAGGCAAATTAACATGCCGCCGATTGTCTTTGATTCGGGGACTTCTCAGGGAATCCCGGTGGTGTCTGAAATTGGGAACATATTTCTCCATATCAAATAGTTGTGGTGCCTAGCGATGGCGGTTTCAGGCCTTTCATCAATTCTGGATCTGAATTTTCCAGTATTATGTGACAAAAGCGGTGTCATCTGCATAAGCAATTAGTTTCCGCTCGCCAGACTCATCTATGAATGTTCCTTTAATGTTTGTGTCCTTTCCGATTGCTTCTAGTAGTGGTTCTAGTGTGAGTACATATATGATTGGTGATAGTGGACCCTCATTTATTACAGATCTTGTGATCCTGAAACTAGCAGTGAGTGAATGACACACCAGTACCTTACTTTGAGAATTTTTATAGTTCTATAGTACTGTCCTACGTTACAGTGTGTTAGTGCTTTGTGTAGATATGAGTGTGAAATTCTGTCAAAGGCCGTCTCCAGGTCAAGCGACAAGAAGGAGGCTGTACAGTCTTTCTGGTGGGTTTATGTGATGATATCTCTTTGAAATGTGTATGTTGGTGTATGTTTCTGTGTTGAATACTGCATTGTTTGTCTGGGTGTGTGAGTGAAGGCATGAACGTGTTTATTGTGTTTGAAAGTGTGTACAGTTAGTGTATACGAGCATGAGTTCTGTCATGTGTTGTACATAACCTGTTTGTTTGTGTAATGTGTTGTTGAATTTCCAATTTGAGGGTCATGTGTTTGTAATATATGTACTGATATATACTGGTACCGCTTTGTAATCTGTGAATTGCTATGTTTGGTTTATTTGTTTTGTTTGAGCAGAGTGTCTAATTGATTGATTGATCGATTTAGGAACCGACATCACAGCATTCGGGACGTTCCCATAAGCGCTCCGTCCCCATCCTCAGCAGCCAGCGAAGAGTTTCAACACTAATAGTTCCAGTAGCAATCTGATTATATGCCCGTCTCGCCTTTCCTCTGAGCGTCGATCGTCGGCCAGATCCCCTCCTCACACCTCGCTGCCTCATTCTTACCAGACTATGGTGATCCATTTGCTCACGAGGCCGTAACCACGTCTGTCTTGTCATGCATCAATACTCCACCAAGTTTTGCCGAGGCAGCCAATCTGTACGCCTGTTCATTCCCCAGCACACCGGCATGCCCAGGAGAAAAGATCCAGGTGATGCTTGCTACCCGTGACCTCCGAAGCGAAGCAAGCCACTCTGCAAGAAGCCTGCCTGTTCTCACCCTCCTCAGCATGCTTTCTAAGTCAGTTACAATCACAATGTGTGCATGTGTCGTGTTCTCTATCCAGCGGAAAGCTGCACTGACCACCTCCACCTCCATTCTTAAGCTAGATGTTGTGTCATCATACGCCGGGCTGTCCTGCACCAAACGCCGACCATTAGCTTTTGCTAAGAATGCCCAGGCACTTCTCCTACCTCTCAACACCGACCCATCCGTGTAGATAATCACAACACCCGGGCGAGAATTATCCTGAATTAGTTGCTGAATTTCCACTTCCGTGGCCCCTGCTGGCTACTCCCTGAACTCCCGGCTCAATGTGTCTAATGTTGGTAACAAATTGGTTGATGATTGTAATTTGGTGGTGCAAGTATGTTAACTATGGTGTATGCGTGTATAGTATTCTCTACCTGTTTTATGCAAATTTATCCCTGGTCATCAGTGCGTGTTCTAATAATATCCAACCTGTTTGATGTCTGCAGTATGGCTGTACCGGACCCGATTTTGTGTATGCCTAAACTAAAGCATGAGTGTCTGAGATGTAGCTGTATGGTGATTTGTTATGCGAATGTTTCTGAATATATGTTTGTTTCTTGTAGTAGTATAAAGTCTGGTTTGTGTTTATGTGTGAGTGGGATTATGTGTTGTAATTGTCTACGTATACTACACATATTTAATAAAATAATAATATCACTAGTCATGGTAATTTTAGTAAAACAATTTTAGGAGATACAATTACTAGATAAATTCACTCAGCAAAGACAGAAGAAGAAAATACTCAGCGGTAAAATGAACGCCAGAACAGAAGGAAAGACAAACATAAAATATTATTGATTTACTAGTAATAAAATATATTATTATTAGTTATTTCAAGGGACATCACTAAAATTAGCTTACATGTAATATTTAATTTAAATAACTGAGTATTTTCTTATATTATGATATAATTTACATAGAAATTAACGACATTTATATGCATCGGAAACAACGGAGTAAAATTGTAGGTTATCTTTAAAGTTTTTGTAAAAGTAAAGGCTTTATTTTAGACATTTGAGAATTTTATAAAGTATTTGTCTATCTCCCTTCGATATTATATTAAAGGTCTTATACTTTTTTGAACTCGCGTTATTTACTAATGAAGCTACCACGAGGAAGGACGATGACAACCCATCACAAACAAAAGACAAACCTACTGAGAAGCAGAGGGAGGAGAAAGACACCACAGTCGGAAATACCGACTCACCGACAAACAAGTGGGTTGTCAAGCGTATCTAAGTGGAGCTAACAGACGAAGACATCCCGAAGGAGCTTCGAGAAGAGAACCTCTACATCCGATTCTTGAAGGCGGAGCGGCTCCTCACCTACTCCAAGATTCCCACCACCTTGGCGATGGTGACGACAGAGGGCAGCGAGATGCCGACCACAGTATCAATGAACAAGAAAATACAACAACCAGAGAGATTCATCCCAAGAGTCAACCAATGTTCCAGATGACAGAGGGCCGGCCACAGCAGAGCAGCGTGTCACAGCAAGACGGAAATCTGCCTGTACTGCACCGATCACCACGCCTTCAAGAAGTGTCCGCTGGACAAGCTGGACACGGACTTCCGAGCACCAAACTACAAAAGAAAGTGCGCCAACTGCCTGGGCAAGCATGGAGCAAGATACTTAGGCTGTCCGTACCTGCAACGACACAGAGACGTGTTAAAGTTTGTCATTAACACAAAGACACCATACAACGAAGCAAGGCGGAGGTGCGAGACAGCCACAAGCATCTCACAAGCGGAAAACGCTCAACTGCAAGACCAGATAGATGAGCTAAAGAAGCAAATCAAGCTACTTCAAACACCGGCACCGACCAGCGACAATGAAAAGCTGCTGGCTAAAATACTGGAGATTCAGCGAAACATCAAGCAAGAAGTGGAACATATGGCACAGACGACAAAGAAGAATGAGGAAATTTTACGGGACATCAAAGCAGAGAGAGAGAAATGCTAAAAATGGATCTAACCCAAAGCAAACCCGCTGAAGCCAAGGACAAGATCACAGAAAAGCCGCAAGAAGAAACCCAACAAAAGGCCGAGACGTTACCGTACTCCAAGAAATCCAAGAGAAAACCGATATACCACGAGACCACTGGAGAAATCATAGTGGAGGAGAGTGACGGCGGCACAGATTACCCCCTTCCAACGACCCTGGAGGAGCTCCTAGGAACGGCTATAGTGAATGAACTCGAGCTAGCAGAATACAATAGGCGAATAGATAGCAAAAGACTCGAAACAGACGCAAGAGAATCGAAACGGAGAGGGAAGAGATATTACGCAAATAAGAAAATGAAAACGTCGAAAAACTCCTACAGAAAATACACAAAAAGGGGGCAAAAAATACCAAATAACAAGTCCTTTTAAGGACTGCAACCAGTCAAGCCAGACGAACTAATAACTTTCACTAACAAAAGACACCACCAGAGGAGACGGGAGCAAAGGACAGCCGCCGACCGATCCCCCCGCTGACGGCACAGACACAAACCAACATAACCAGTCCGAGATAGGACTCACTCGTAAGAGAGCACAAGGCATTAGGATGAATGAACCCACAAGAACCACGGACCTCAACAATAACCACAGCTGAAGAGGCAGGTGAACGAGGCCGAAAATGGAATTTTTCTTTTTTGAAAATTGGAATTGAAATTGGAATTCACGTTATGTATTATGATTACATGAATTTTTGTCAGGTCTGTACAAGGCCAACAATACTAAATATTCAGCACCTTGTGTTGTTATCCATCGGAGCTAACTTCATACATTTCATATACTTGCTCTCTCTCTCTCTCTCTCTCTCTCTCTCTCTCTCTCTCTCTCTCTCTCTCTCTCTCTCTCTCTCTCTCTCTCTCTCTCTCTCTCTCTCTCTCTCTCTTTCCCCCGTGTGATCGCTCCAGCAAACTCCATGTATGTATGTTTTGCAGTTTAATTTGTAAAATGGGATGCTTGTTAAGATGTTCAATGTATGGCAAACTTTGTAGATACATACCATTTTCAGAAAGAAAGGGTAAATGAGAATAATTGAAGTATGAAAGATTCAGTCATACTGTTAAACTTGTTTAAATAAAACTAAGTGTGAATGTGAATGCTTGGAGTATGAAAGAATTTCTATTGACAGATTTTAGTATGCATTAGAGCAAATGATTACTCATCAACCATCGTTAACACGTGATATGTAGGTAATTACACCATGCCATGAATGTAATATTATCATGTGTATATGAATGTATATGGTGTATTCGAAAATGTAAAAAACAAAATCACCCACAATGCACCTTGTGAATACAAACTGCTCTGTATGAAATAAACGATTATAAAAAAAAAATCAGCACTTTAGATTGTTTCACGGCATGTTGTCTAAGATCAAAGTGTAGTATCTGTTCTTGTATGACGTCAGCGATTAAGGGTAGACTTACTTATCTCAATGTACTTATCTCAAAATATCATCACAATGACATACAGGGACTTGAGGCTTCATCCGACGGCTATTGCTCCTGGAGAACTCATAAAAATTAAGCAAATCTTATATATAAAAGGCGATCTCCGTCTGTCTGTATGTATGTATGTATGTCCTTTATTTGTTCGCGAACGGCCCATCCGATTGAGATGACATTTTCTACACGCCTTCCTTTCATTCCAGCGCTGCCAACTGTGATATTTTGTTAGTGTGAAATCGCCTGCTTACTCAGTATTATTTCATTTTTCATTTTCATTATAATTTCATATATCTCAGGGGACCTAACTCCGTAAAAGTTATTTCAAGGGGCATAACTTTTCTGTATAACTTATAGTCATATTGTGGCATCGTTTTCAAAGATTTATAAACTCTTTGTCCATAGTTATGTACCGGCATATGAGTTATAATAAATAATGATACAATCTGTAAGGCATTTTCAAAGTTTTCATAAAAATAATGCACAATGCATAACATTGTAACTCATCTTTTTCTGCTTAAGAAGTTACTGTAGTCATGCAGGTGATTAGAAAGAGGTTTCATTAAAAATAATGGATGGTGTGTGGAAGGACATTCTTTTAAGTTACTTTTTTTTTGTTGTATGAATTTAATGAGATACTACCCGCCAGGAGCTGGGCGAAGCCACGCCGGGTCAGATAGATAGACAGACCCACCTTTTCGCTGCAGTTGTCTACTCCTCCTTTTCCTTCTTCTGCTGATGCTGCTGCCGCCGCTCCATTTACCCAAGTTAATTGTTGGGGAAGATGTAAAGATCTTTCAAGTGCTCTTTCTAATGCTTTTTGTAAGTTGGTCTTCGTTTATCTAAGGTTGTTCTAACTGCAACCAATAAATGATTAGACAGACAGGCAGACAGACAGACAGACAGAGAGGGAGGGACAGACAGACAGACAGACAGACAGACAGACAGACAGACAGACAGACAAACAGACAGACAGACAGTCGGGAATGGGAACTTATATGACTACTTATATGAATTAAATGAGATGCTCGCCATCAGGGGCTGGGCGAAGCCGGGCCGGATCAGACAGACAGACAGACCGACATATAGACAGACAGACATATAGACAGATAGATAGTCGGGAACGGGAACGGGAGCTTATATGACTACTTATATGAATTAAATGAGATGCTCCACACCAGGAGTTGGGCGATGCCGGGCCGGGTCAGACAGACAGACAGACAGAAAGACAGACAGAAAGACAGACAGACAGACAGACAGACAGACAGACAGACAGACAGACAGACAGACAGACAGACAGACAGACAGACAGACAGACAGACAGTCGGTAACGGGAACGAGAACTTATATGACTACTTATATGAATTAAATGAGATGCTCCCCACCAGGGACTGGGCGAAGCCGGGCCGGGTCAGCTAGTCTTATATATAAAAAAGGATCTCCGTCTGTATGTCTGTATGTATGTCCTTTATGCGTTCGCGAACGGCCCATCCGACTGAGATGAAATTTTCTACACGCCTTCCTTTCATTCCAGCGCAGCCAACTGTGATATTTTTTAGTGTGAAATCGGCTGCTTACTTAATATTATTTAATTTTTCATTTTACATTATAATCTTATATACAGCGAGGGGACTTAACTCTAGAAAAGTTATTTCAAGGGGCATAACATTTAATTACTTTTCTGTATACCTTATAGTCATATTGTTGCATCTTTTTCAAAGATTTATAAACTCTTTGTCTATAGTTATGTACCGGCATATGAGTTATAATAAATAATGATACAAACTTTAAGGCATTTTCAAAGTTTTCATAAAAATAATGCACAATGCATAACATTGTAACTCATATTTTTATGCTTAAGAAGTTATCTACAGTCATGCAGGTGATTAGAAACAGTTTTCATTAGAAATAATGGATGGTGTGTGGAAGGACATTCTTTTAAGTTACTTTTCTTTGTTGCATGAATGTAATGAGACGCTACCCGCTAGGAGCTGTGTGAATCCACGCCGGGTCAGATAGATAGACAGACCTATTTTTTCACTGCAGTTATCTACAGGCATATGCGTATAGATTCCTCCTCCTCCTCTCCCCTTCTCCTCCTCCTCCTCCTACCCTCTTCCTCTTCCCCTCCCCCTCCTCCCTCCTCCATCCTCCTCCTCCTTTTCCCTCCTCCATCCTCCTCCTCCCTCTTTCTCCTCCTCCCTCTTTCTCCTCCTCCTCCCTCCTCCTCCCTCTTCCTCCTCCTTCCTCCTCCTTCCTCCTAATCCCTCTTCCTCCTCCTACCTCCTCGCCCTCCTCCCTCCTCCTAATCACTCCTCTTCCTTCCTCCTCCCTTCTCCTCCTCTCTCCTCCTACTCCCTCCTCCTCCCTCCTCATCCTATGTCCTCCCCCTCCTCCCTCCTCCTCCCTCTTCTCCTCCCTCCTCCTCCTACCTCCTCCCCCTCTCCTCCTCCCTTTCCTCCTCGCTCCTCCTCATCCTCCCTTCTCCTCCTCCCTCCTCATCCTCTCTCCTCCTCCCTCCTCCTCCTCCCTCTACCTCCTCCCTCCTCCTCCCTCCACATCTCTCCTCCTCCCTCTTCCTCATCCTCCCTCCTCCTCTTCCTTCTCCTCCCTCCTCCCTCCTCCTTCTCCCTCCTTCTCCTCCTCTCTCCTACTCCCTCCTCCTCCCTCCTCCTCCCTCCTCCTCCTACGTCCTCCCTCTCATCCCTCCTCCTCCCTCCTCCTCCTTCTCCTCCCTCTTCCTCCCTCCTCCTCCCTCCACCTCCCTCCTCCTCCCTCTACCTCCTCCCTCTTCCTCCTTTCTCCTCCCTTATCCCCCTCTTCCTCCTCCCTCCTCCTCCCTCTTCTCCTCCCTTCTCCTCCTCCCTCCTCTTCCTCCTCCCTCCTCATCCTCCCTCTACCTCCTCAGTCTTCCCTCCTTCTCCCTCTTCCTCCTCCCTCCACCTCCCTCCTCCTCCTCCCTCTTCCTTCTCCCCTCTTCATCCTCCCTCCTCCCCCTCCTCCTCCTTCCTCCTCATCCTCCCTCTTCCTCCTCCCTCCTTCTCCCTCCACCTCCTCCCTCCTCATCCTCTCTCCTCCTCCTCCCTCTCCTCCTCCCTCCTCCTCCTCCCTCCTCCTCCTCCTCCTCCCCTCCTCCTCCTGCGTTCTTCTCCTCTCTCCTTCTCCTTCCTCCTCCTCCTTCTCCTTCCTCCTCCCTCTTCCTCCCCATCCTCCCTCCTCCTCCTCCCTACTCTTCCTCCCCCTCCTCCTCACCTCCTCCTCCTCCCTCTTCTTCTCCTCCCTCCTCCTCCCTCCTCCTCCTCCCTCCTCCTCCTTCCTCCTCCTTCCTCCTCCTTCCTCCTCCCTCCTCCTCCCTCTTCCTCCCTCCTTCTCCTCTCTCCTCCTCCTAATCCATCCTCCTCTCTCCTATTCCTCCCTACTCCTCTTCCTCCCTCCTCTTCCCTACTCCTCCTCTCTCCGCCTATCTCTTCCTCCCTCCTTCTCCCTCCTCCACCTCCCTCTCCCTCCTCCCAGCTCCTACTCCTCCTTTTTCTTCTTCTGCTGCTGCTGCTGCCGCCGCCGCTCCATTTACCCAAGTTAATTGTTGGAGAAGATGTACAGATCTTTGAAGTGCTCTTTCTAATGCTTTTTGTAAGTTGGTCTTAGCTTATCTAAGGTTGTTCTAATTGCAACCAATAAATGATTGGACAGACAGACAGACAGACAGAGAGGGAGGGACAGACAGACAGACAGACAGACAGACAGACAGACAGACAGACAGACAGACAGACAGACAGACAGACAGACAGACAGACAGACAGACAGACAGACAGACAGACAGTCGGGAACGGGAACTTATATGACTACTTATATGAATTAAATGAGATGCTCCCCATCAGGGGCTGGGCGAAGCCGGGCCGGATCAGACAGACAGACAGACAGACAGTCGGGAACGGTAACGGGAGCTTATATGACTACTTATATGAATTAAATGAGATGCTCCACACCAGGAGCTGGGCGATGCCGGGCCGGGTCAGACAGACAGACAGACAGACAGACAGACAGACAGACAGACAGACAGACAGACAGACAGTCGGTAACGGGAACGGGAACTTATATGACTACTTATATGAATTAAATGAGATGCTCCCCATCAGGGGCTGGACGAAGCCGGGCCGGATCAGACAGACAGACAGATATACAGACAAATAGATAGTCGGGAACGGGAACGGGAGCTTATATGACTACTTATATGAATTAAATGAGATGCCCCACACCAGGAGCTTAGCGATGCTGGGCTGGGTCAGACAGACAGACAGACAGACAGATAGTCGGTAACGGGAACGAGAACTTATATGACTACTTATATGAATTAAATGAGATGCTCCCCAACAGGGACTGGGCGAAGCCGGGCCGTGTCAACTAGTATTTAATATTCAGGACACTCAAACACAAATGTTTAATATTCAGGACACTCAAACACAAATGTTTAATATTCAGGACACTCAAACACAAATGTTTAATATTCAGGACACTCAAACACAAATGTTTAATATTCAGGACACTCAAACACAATTGTTTCTTATTCAGGACACTCAAACACCAATGTTTAATATTCAGGACACTCAAACACAAATGTTTAATATTCAGGACACTCACACACAAATTTTTAATATTCAGGACACTCAAACACAAATGTTTAATATTCTAGACACTCAAACACAAATGTTTAATATTCAGGACACTCAAACACAAATTTTTAATTTTCAGGACACTCAAACACAAATGGTTAATATTCAGGACACTCAAACACAAATGTTTAATATTCAAGAAACTCAAACAGAAATGTTTAATATTCAGGACACTCAAACACAAATGTTTAATATTCAGGACACTCAAACACAAATGTCTAATATTCAGGACACTCAAACACAAATGTTTAATATTCAGGCCACTCAAACACAAATGTTTAATATTCAGGACACTCAAACACAAATGTTTAATATTCAGGACACTCAAACACAAATGTTTAATATTCAAGACACTCAAACACAAATGTTTAATATTCAGGACACTCAAACACAAATGTTTAATATTCAGGACACTCAAACACACAGTTTTACAGCCATGTTTATAAGCATTGTGTAAGCTTTTTCCTCCTTTATTAACATAAGATGCATGTGCAGGTCCACATGGCCGAATGGAAAAGAACGCGTGTTCTTAAACATCCGCTGTGCTGATGCCTATGTAAACGGTTCAACCCCTACACAGGAGAGCTGGACTAAAATGGTGATCTGTCGTCGTTGTCTTTGGGACGTTAATTACTAGTGCCTCTGAAGTCGGAGCTGGGTCGCCTGAAGACGAGGGGTACAGTAAATAAGGAACGTTAACCCACACGCAAAATTCAATCCATCACTACTATAAAAAATGTATACGGACTACGCTTGAGTTCAAAGCAAGTTAACGAAAAGAATGATGCATGCAATTATGGCTGTATTCTAACATTGTCATTATTATTTTATTCAGAAAACAAAAATGTGATGCGCCTGTTTCAGGCCATAGACCGTAATAAAAGAATTGATCTCTCTTCTAGGCCTCTTGGCTAAGATCAATGTGTAGAATCTGCACTTAATCTTACCAGGTCTACATGCAAAGGTGGTCATCCGAATGACAAATAGGGACGTGGGACCTGATGGGGCGGGTCTGACCTCCTGGTGAACCGCGAGTCCTTATTTAACAACATTAAAACTTTAAGACAAAGAATCAATGCACTTTGGAAAAACCGATAGGAAATCCTTATATATATATATATATATATATATATATATATATATATATATATATATATATATATATATATATATATATATATATATATATATATATATAAAAGAGAATGTTTGTGTCTTTGTATGTGTGTCCTTTATGCGTTCACGAACGGTCCATCCGATTGAGTTAAAATTGTGTACAGATGTTCTTCTCACTCCCGCGGAGCCAGCTGGCATAGTTATTTAGTTTAAAATTAACAATTTTCTCTCGAGCACGAAAGTAAATGGCACAAGCTTCAGAAATACGAATAAATGTCCCGCCATCTTTCTACAAGGGAACTCACTTTCTGATTAAACCAGACATTAGTTATGAACAGTTGTTGTTCTAACTCGCACGGATGCAACTGAAATATTTAGTTAGTTTAAAATCAATTTTTAATTTTTGGGAACGGGAACGGGAGCAGGGGCCGAATATGAATTAAATGAGACGCTCCCTACCAAGAGCCGGGCGAAGCCGGGCCGGTTCGTCTAGTCTACTATATATATATATATATATATATATATATATATATATATATATATATATATATATATATATATATATATATATATATATATATATATAAGGGAATGTTTGTTTGTTTTGGTGTCCTTTATGCGTTCCCGAATGGTCCGTCCGACTGAGATGAAATTTTGTACAGATGTTGTTCTCACTCCCGCGTATCCAACTGAAATAGTTAGTTAGTTTAAAATCAACAATCTTTCCTCAATCACAAAAGAAAAAGGCATTACGTGCTTCAGAAACAGACGAGCAACGGGAAGCAAAAAGTGTGTTGAGGTGCTACATAGAACCTGTGCTTTTGCATGAATTTGAAGCGTGAAAAATGAGCAAACATGCTAAAAAATATATGATGGCTATAGTAATGTGGTTTCTTAGGAAAATGCAAAGAATGCCATGGACAGATAGAAAAATCAATGACCAAGTCCTACAAGAAACAAATGATAAGTATAACCTGATTAGAGGAGTTAGACATAGGCAGTCAACATTTCTGGTCATGTTCTGAGAAGAAATAAATTGGAGAACATGGTGACAACTGTCAAGATGTGGGGGGGGGGGGGGGGGGGGGGGAGTATAACAAGAGGAAGGCAGAGAAGTAAATACCCGAATGGCTTTACCCCGTGGCATGGTAGAGACAAGAACACTGAGGTGATCCACGACTCTGGTGATCGAGTGAGATGGCCAGACACGACCTCTCACGCTTACCGGCATGGCGCATGATGATGATGATGAAGATTTTCTGTCCCTTTTTAATATTTAATGTGTACGTCTTCCGTTTAATGTGATTTTATTTAGCACAAAACAATGTGTATTTATAAGGTGCTTTGTGTGTTTTACATTTGCAAACACAACAAGATACCACACGTCAAACGCAAGATTCTCTAAATGTGTGTGTAATAACTGCATACTATTTATTATTCTGGAACAGCAAATGTAGCGATGTTTGAATCCATATCCATAAATTGTTGTTTTCGGTAATTGAAATTCCAAAGAAAAACTTACAGCATCCTTTAGAATAAATCAATTGAATCCTTGTAAATTCTTCAGTTCAACAGATAGACGGATGTGAATGTGTAAAAAACGTTGAATTTTTTATATGAAACTACTTGACGACCCGGCCCGGCGTCGCCTTCCCCTGGCGATGGCGTCTCATCTACTTTTCCACCCACGCAGCACATTAAACAGATGAACGTGCTTGAGCATCCCGTACTCGAACGGTTTCCAGTCTTGCTCGCCTGTTTCAGATGAGCGTGCTATGAACAGTGCGTACTCGATTTGTTTCCAGATGAGCGTGCTATGAACAGTGCGTACTCGATTTGTTTCCAGATGAGCGTGCTATGAACAGTGCGTACTCGATTTGTTTCCAGATGAGCGTGCTATGAACAGTGCGTACTCGATTTGTTTCCAGATGAGCGTGCTATGAACAGTGCGTACTCGATTTGTTTCCAGATGAACGTGCTTGAACAGTGCGTACTCGATTTGTTTCCAGATGAACGTGCTTGAACAGTGCGTACTCGATTTGTTTCCAGATGAACGTGCTTGAACAGTGCGTACTCGATTTGTTTCCAGATGAACGTGCTTGAACAGTGCGTACTCGATTTGTTTCCAGATGAACGTGCTTGAACAGTGCGTACTCGATTTGTTTCCAGATGAACGTGCTTGAACAGTGCGTACTCGATTTGTTTCCAGATGAGCGTGCTATGAACAGTGCGTACTCGACTGGTTTCCAGATATATGTCAGTTGTTACGTACAGTTTGGTACCGTTATTTATTATGTACAGTTATTGAGTGTGTGTGGTTGACTGCTAGACTGATCGGTAGTTCCAATACAAGTTTTTGGGCCCGGGGGCCCTCACTGTCGTCGGAGTGTATACATAACAATTATATGTGGAAATATGTACGTACAAGATATAGATATACACTCCGACGACAGTGAGGGTCCTCCGGGCCCAGGGAACATTTATTGCATCCATCGATCGGTCTAGCAGTCCACGTCACATTGAACCGGAAGTGATTGGCAACATCACCTAATGAGGCTCTGTAAGGGATACTTTTTACACTAAATAATATGGGATCGTTATTCGGAAGCGTGCCTAGAAGACAATGGGTTGTGTTTGCTGTATTAACTTGCTGATGAACACTATTCACCGCAACTCCCTTTGTTTTCCGTAATTGTGTTATATTAGTTAGTTGCATATCCTTTACAGGACGTCGCAGTCAACACCACCTCTGTTGTGATCTATTGGCAAGTTTACGTTCAGTAGTTTCCCGTTGCTTTCTGAACGACCGACATCCATACCATTTCGTAAGACACCAACTTAAGACGGTCTGCTGCCCACAACTGTGTTTCGAAAGCGGGTATGCGGGATCACGAACTGAGTCCGTAACCTCTTCGACACGGAGCCGGCTAGTGTTATATTACTCCGTGTTCTTTTCACATTATTTACATTTCTACAGCTTCACCTCGGCTCCACTCATTTCTGTCATCTCTTCCAGCTTGCTAAAGATCTTGCCGTCACCTCGGCTCCACTCATTTCTGTCTTCTCTTCCAGCTCGCTAGAGATCTTGCCGTCACCTCGGCTCCACTCATTTCTGTCATCTCTTCCAGCTTGCTAGAGATCTTGCCGTCACCTCGGCTCCACTCATTTCTGTCATCTCTTCCAGCTCGCTAGAGATCTTGCCGTCACCTCGGTCTTGGGTTTTATTAATCGGCTTGTCTGTCTGCAAGATCTTCCTCATTTCTTCCTTCATTCGTGCTATCTAGCCCTGCGGTTGTATCTTTTCCCAATGGTGCTATTCTCGTGGCTGCTTCGACATTCTATTCTGCCTCACTATATGGTGTATAGGAAAGATTATTCACAGATGTCTGTGAATAAAACTGAGAGTTATTCACAGATGTTACAAATCGACGGTGTCACTGCGATTGAAAAAAAAAAAAAATGGGCACTCTTCCCAAATTATTTATTGTAAAAAGTATCTCTTAAAGGGCCTAATTTTTGCCTAATTGGCAAATAATAAAATTTACGTTAAGCAAAGACATCTATTGAATCCATCGATTCCGACACTCGATCACGCTGTCGCTGCCTGGGGTCTGCTCCACCCACCCCCGCAGCTTCCGAAGATCCATAGAACACACGTTATTCACAAGCTTCCAGTTTCTTACTTCTATATTTTAGTTCTTAATGTTTAATATTATTTTTTAATTTAAAAAAACAAAAAATTGAATCGGGGAATCGAATCGCGGTATCCCGGTCCGTCGGTGCAGGTCCATTAAAAAAAACAACAAACAAACTTCCCACCACACAATGTCTTGGCAAGTTTACGTTGGTTTCTGAACAACCGGTACCATTTCGTAGAAAAAGAGCACATCGTGGTCTGCTGCCAAATCGCGCGCTGCTGTGTTTCGAACCCGGTATGCGGGATCACGAACCGTGTCCGTAACTACCTTCGCCTTGGAGACCGGAGATCGGAGACAGTATAGCTGTACCTGACCTGATTTTGTGTATGCCTAAACTAAAGCATGCATGTCTAAGACCTAGCTGTCTGGTGATTTTGTGTATACCTAAACTAAAGCATGAATGTCTAAGACCTATCTGTGTGGTGATTTTGTGTATGCCTAAACTAAAGCATGAATGTCTAAGACCTAGCTGTGTGGTGATTTTGTGTATACCTAAACTAAAGCATGAATGTCTGAGACCTAGCTGTGTGGTGATTTTGTGTATACCTAAACTAAAGCATGAATGTCTGAGACCTAGCTGTGTGGTGATTTTGTGTATACCTAAACTAAAGCATGAATATCTAAGACCGAGCTGTGTGGTGATTTTGTGTATACCTAAACTAAAGCATGAATGTCTAAGACCTAGCTGTGTGGTGATTTTGTGTATGCCTAAACTAAAGCATGAATGTCTAAGACCTAGCTGTGTGGTGATTTTGTGTATGCCTAAACTAAAGCATGAATGTCTAAGATCTAGCTGTGTGGTGATTTTGTGTATACCTAAACTAAAGTATGAATGTCTAAGACCTAGCTGTGTGGTGATTTTGTGTATACCTAAACTAAAGCATGAATGTCTAAGACCTAGCTGTGTGGTGATGTTATGTATGCCTAAACTAAAGCATGAATGTCTAAGACCTAGCTGTGTTGTGATTTGTTGTGCGAATGTTTTTGAATATATGTTTGTTTTTGTAGCAGTATACAGTTTGGTGTCTGTTTGCGCATGAGTGTGATGATGTGTTGTAATTGTGTACGTATACAACAAATATTTTGACTGGCACCTTGCCGTCTTCACAGACGATAGTTTGTAAAGTGGGGTTATCTCTCCATAACACAAAGCCTGGGCTGAATTTGGAGACCGTGTGTTGCCCATGCAGCATGATCCCTCTCTCGGCCTGTCTAGTGTACTCCAGGGGAAAGGTGACACCAATACGTCTGGATCAAGACAAGCTGCAGAAGCAGCCGGATTAGCAAAGCAATGCTATAATTGTCCGCCTGTCGGAGCTTCGATCCTAGACCAGTTACAACCAAGGCTTAGGGCCTTGTCTGCCCTGCCATTTAGTCTTTAGGTTCATTTCCTCACACCAGGATAAAGCTTGTACCCTTCCATTTGCACTCTTCGGCCCGAAGCCGTTGGCACAATGTGGGGTGTCAGGTTTGGTAAGCGCCGCCTAACATGCGGCGCTAACAGAAGCAGGTCGTACCGTCTACTGTCATACGGTAGCTTAGTCATATCTGACTAAGACCCGACCGTTATTAGGAGAAGCCTTTACCCACACATGATTGTGATTGCGGCCTGTTAAAAAAATTTTTTTCCCCCACATTGATCCCCCTTCAAGGAACACTGTCATTTATTCTGTCTCAATACATGTTCATTAGTCTTGACCACAGAGAGAATTTATTTCATAGCAAGAATTACACAGCAAAGAATTCATTAGTCTTGACCACAGAGAGAATTTATTTCATACAAGAATTACACAGCAAAGAATTCATTAGTCTTGACCACAGAGAGAATTTATTTCATACAAGAATTACACAGCAAAGAATTCATTAGTCTTGACCACAGAGAGAATTTATTTCATACAAGAATTACACAGCAAAGAATTCATTAGTCTTGACCACAGAGAGAATTTATTTCATACAAGAATTACACAGCAAAGAATTCATTAGTCTTGACCACAGAGAGAATTTATTTCATAAAAGAATTACACAGCAAAGAATTCATTTCCACGCCATGTGGCATATCAGGTAATTGGTGCCGGGCCCATATTTTTACATACCAACTGGCAATCAATGGGTGATGTGGGCAATAGCACGCAGGCCACTGTTTACTTCCCACATTTCCTAGCACCCTTTTAAGGTTGAGTTGATATAGCAGTCCAGCTGATTTGTTACTTCCCACATTTCCTAGCACCCTTTTAAGGTTGAGTTGATATAGCAGTCAATGTGATTGTTTTTAAAAACCTTTCCCTTTTCTTATCAATCAATCAATCATGTGCCATGCCGGAAAGCGTGGGCGGTCATGACTCGCCATTTCACTCGATCACGAGCGTCGTGGATCAGCGCAGCGTTCCTGTCTCGTCCATGCCATGTGGCCAAGCCATCCAGGTATTTTCCTCTCGGTATTCCTCTTGGTCTGTTCCCTTCAATCTTGCCAGTTGTCACTAAGTTCTCCAATCCATTTCTTCTCATAACATATCCAACAAATTTTGACTGTCTACGTCAAATTTCTCTAATCAATTTACGATTTTCATTTGTCTCCTGTAGTATTTGGTCATTGGTTTTTCTGTCTGTCCATGGTATTCTTTGCATTTTCCTCAGAAACAACATTTCTGCAGCCATCAGAACTTTTTCAGCTTGACTGCACATTGTCCAAGTTTCACATTCATACAACAGAACAGGATCTATGTATCCCCTCAACACTCTGTTTCTCGTTTCAACTGACATCTTTTTATTGGTCAGAATGTTTTTCATCTTGCTAAAGGATACTTTCGCCATGGCGATTCTTGTTCTAATCTCTTCAAGGCATCTCCCATCAGATGTTATGACTGTTCCAAAACAACTGTACCGATTCATTTGTTGAAGAATATTCCCAATTACTTGTATATTTTATTGTGGTATTTTGTTCTTCCTAGTGACGACCATAACCTTTGACTTCTTACAATTTATTCCAACCCCACCTGCTCACTGTGTACAACAACCGCGTCTACTAATTGCTGTTTCTTATACTTACATACAAAGCTCTACTTTATTTGGTCTCTTTGGGCAATCAACCTAATTTGCTTTCACATTCCAAGACTCACCGCCATACAACAGAAGGGGTTTCATATAAAATATCAACTCTCTTTTTGACATTCAATGAATGTTATGATTGTCCCCAAACACAGGAATTTATTGACTTAGCTAAGCATTTCTCCTTCTACTGTAATATATTTTGGTGTTATCTTTCTGTGCTTTTTGTTGTTCAAGACCTTGTTTACACTGTCCATGGTGGCATCATGGTTAGTGAACTTGCCTGCCAAAACAGTGGTTCAGGTTTAATCCTCAGATGAGGCAGGACTATTTGTCCTTTGCCTTTTTCTATAATGTCCAAGAGTTGTTGAAGATCTTTTGTGTTTTCAGCTATCCATACTGCCCAGATGAGGCAGGACTATTTGTCCTTTGCCATTTTCTATAATGTCCATGAGTTGTTGGAGATCTTTTGTGTTTTCAGCTATCCATACTGCCCAGATGAGGCAGGACTATTTGTCCTTTGCCTTTTTCTATAATGTCCATGAGTTGTTGGAGATCTTTTGTGTTTTCAGCTATCCATACTGCTTAGATGAGGCAGGACTATTTGTCCGTTGCCTTTTTCTATAATGTCCATGAGTTGTTGGAGATCTTTTGTGTTTTCACCTATCCGTACTGCTCAGATGAGGCAGGACTATTTGTCCGTTGCCTTTTTCTATAATGTCCATGAGTTGTTGGAGATCTTTTGTGTTTTCAGCTATCCATACTGCTAAGATGAGGCAGAACTATCTGTCCGTTGCCTTTTTCTATAATGTCCATGAGTTGTTGGAGATCTTTTGTGTTTTCAGCTATCCATACTGCCCAGATGAGGCAGGACTATTTGTCCTTTGCCTTTTTGTATAATGTCCAAGAGTTGGAGATCTTTTGTGTTTTCAGCTATCCATACTGCCCTCTGCGTATCGCAAATTGTTTATATTATAACCTCCTACTCTTATTCCCGTCTGTCTTTGATCACGCTCATCATTATTTAAAAATATATAAACTGGTTCTAAAAATACACTTCTAGGATTGATTTTGTGCAACATTTCTAGAATCATCCATCAGCACATCCGTGTCAGTACTTGAGACATGCGAGTCACCTGATATCTCTGCAGACGGTTGCTGTTGGCCGTTTTCATTGGTCAGTGTCTCTACAGATGGTTGCTGTTGGCAGTTTTTATTGGTCAGTGTCTCTACAGATGGCTGCAGTTGACAGTTTTCACTGGCCAGTGTCTCTACAGATGGCTGCTGTTGACAGTTTTCATTGACAAATATATCAACAGACGGCTGTTGTTGACAGTTTTCATTGACCAATCTTCCTACAAATGGCGGCTGTTGGCAGTTTTCACTGGTTAATGACTCTGCAGATGATTGCTGTTGGCAGTTTCCAACTGCTGCACTTGCCCCCAAAAAAAAAATTTAACCAAAGGTTTTACCAGTAAACCCAAACTAAGACAGGTGCTATGTGGGTTTTTTAAGGACCCCCCCTTCCCAAAAGGGCTTGCCACTTTCCTTTAGCAAGACTCAGAAAGGTTTTCGATTGGATTTTCCCCAACAAAAGGAAAATTTCCTTCATTGGGGCTGGACCCAAACTTTCTTAAAGACGAAAGCATAAGAAAAAAAAAAAAAAAAGTTGGTCAAAGCAAATCTGAAAAGGAAATAAAATTTCCAAGGGTTTTTGGAAAATGGAGAGGAAGTTTTTTACAGGTATTACTTGGGCAAAAAAAGGGAAGATTGAATGCGGTTTTCAATTCGGGCACAGGAGACAAAAAGGGAAGAGGAAAGCGGGTTGTTAAAAGGGGCGGTTAGACTGCAAAAAGGAAGATTGCAATGCTGGTTGCTTACAATGGTGCAGGCTACTATGGAGTGCAAATAAACCCGGGCTTTTCAACCATTGAAAGTCAAATCTTCCCAGCATTGGTAAAAATCTGAGCTATACCACAGGATCACATGGCTACACCATCCAAGATGTGGTTCCAGAGAGGTTCTCGCACTGATAAAGGTGTTTCAGCCGTTGGCCAGCTATTCTCTTTGAAGGCGGTTCTGGTTCCAGACCTTGTGGTTAAGATAAATGAAGTCCTGCCGCCACAGATTCGAGTCATTGGATACACTCGCACACCCAATGGGTTTGACTCCAAAAACTATTATGATAGCCGAATGTACAAGTACATAACACAAACATATGCTTTTGCTCCTTTAACAAAGTTTGTTACAGATGAATACCGACTAGACCCTGAGATCGTAACCAGGGTGAGGGCAGTCTTGAGTAGGTTTCATGGCACTCACAAGTTCCACAATTTTACTTCAGGAGTGAAGTTTGAGCAGGCGTGTGCATCAAGATACATAATAAAGTTTGAGTGCTCAGAGCCTTATGTCAGAGAAGGAATCGAGTTCGTGACCATTGAGGTGAAAGGGCAAAGTTTCATGTTACATCATATTTGTGAAATGAAAGGTCTGACAATAGCCATCCTCCGGGGTTACTGCGGAGAGTCCACGATAGAAGCTTCATGGGAACCAGAGAAGGTAGATATTCCGAAGGCACCTCGACTTGGCCTAGTCCTGGAAGCACTTCATATAGATGGCTACAACAAACAGTTTGGATCTGATGGAGTGCATGATTGGACTCCGTACCAGGAGATTCTTCAGAAATTCAAGGCGGAACATATCATCTCCCACATTGTCTCGCAGGAAAAGACAGACAGAGTAATGTTTAATGTTTAACTACCTGCGGACGATTTCATAACTTTGACCAGCCAAGACTAGAAGGCCCACAGAAGCCGTGGCTAAAAGTTGTCAACATGCTTGTATGGAAAGAGTCCGGAACAGACAGAAAGCCGTGGGTAAAAGTTGTCAACATGCTTGTAGGAAAGAGTCCGGAACAGACAGAAGCCGTGGGTAAAAGTTGTCAACATGCTTGTAGGAAAGAGTCCGGAACAGACAGAAAGCCGTGGGTAAAAGTTGTCAACATGCTTCTAGGAAAGAGTCCGGAACAGACAGAAAGCCAAGGTTCAGAATTGCGGCCTGTTAAAGCCGGACAAAAATTGACATGTACATAAATATTCAACATATGCTATTCCAATTCCAATTCCAATTTTCCAAAAAGAAATTCCAAATTCGGTCTCGTCTAACCTGCTTCCTCAGCGGTGGTTATTATTGAGAGCCGTGGTTGTGTGGATTGTTAGTCCTGATTCCTATTGGTTTTATTGGTTCCGCTCTGTTCGTCGGATAGATTTGTTTTGTGCTATCTGTTTGTTTTCTTTTTCTTGTGTTGGTCCTGATAAAGACCGGTCCTTGGTCGGGCCTACTGGGGCCCTCCTTCTTTCGTTTGTTGGCTTCTTTTCTCTATTAGTACTGTTACGTGCTTGTGGCTTCTTGTGTTATTCTCATCGGGGCTGGTCCCGGTCATGTCCAGTCTTCATAAAGACTCGTTGTAGGCAAAGGCAGGGAATTCAATGCAAGCCTCAAGCTGTCCCCCCGGTCAGCGGCCCGAACTCCTTTACGTTTGTTGTTTGGCGTTTTTCATCATCACGTGTGGGTTTGGTGTAGCAACAAGATGACCCGGTCTCATCCCAGTTCAGGTGCTCTGCCGGAGGAGCCAACCCACCTTCCTGCCATTTTCTTAAATGTACATAGTTGTTGTTGTTGATTTTTTTTTTGTGGTTGTTTTTTTTATTTTTTAAAACCATAAAAACATGCACACATACATACACAAATATATATATATATATATATATATATATATATATATATATATATATATATATATATATATATATATATATATATATATATATATACATACACACACACACACACACACACACACACACACACACACACACAGAGTGTAGGGAGGATATACGGTCTTCCCTGTTCTGCATAGGAACTGTCTGACCAGTCGCTGTGTTTCTGGGTTGTTTTTTATGTGCAGGCACTCCGTCATTGTCATTGGTTTCCCAGTTTTGACGAAGTGATCTCTCAGGTCCCTTCGCTCTCTATTGTACTTGTCGCATACTAGTAAGTAATGTTCGATGGTGGTGTTTTCTCGGCACTCTCTGCAGTATGGGTTTTCTCTTGTGTCTTTCCAATTGCCTAGTCTGATTCTCCACAGCTGTCTGTTTGCCGGTGCTTTCATGTTGGTCTTGACTTGTGTCTTGTATCAGGGTTCACCCAATACTTGGTAGGCATGGCGGCCTTTAGCGCTGACTCGCCTCTGTTTCCTCCATTCCTTGAGAATGTAGTTATTCTCCCCTTCTATTTACCTAGGCCTGTGCAGATTTTATTATTGCTGGTTATTCCTCGTTTCGCCGCTCTGTCTGCTTGTTCGTTTCCCAGGATACCCCTGTGAGCTGGTATCCATCCGATGGTGACTTGGCATCCCATGTACCTGAGGTTTGTGGCTGTCGCTAGTATCTCCTCTTTTATGTCGGGTCTGTTGCCTCTATTGAAGTTCCCGAGCGTTTGTACTGATGACAGGGAGTCTGTTAATATACACAGTCTCAGTGGTGGTTTTTGGGCTGCGATCTCTAGGCCTTTCATTATGGCTACCAGTTCGGCCGTGCATACTGCTGTCTGGTCTGTTAGTTTGAACTGTCTCTTCATCTTCCAGTCTGGGACCACTACTCTGCTCCTACCTCTCCCTGTTCGTTCTTGGACCGTCTGTGTATATTATGAGGTTGTCCTTACTGATTTCTTGTATGTATTCCTCGGCAGAGTCTCTTGCATCTGTGTCCTCCGTGTCCTTGGTGATGGACTTTGTTAGATTACAGTCAGTGAATGGGACTGTAAGTTCCCATGGTGGGATTGTAGGCTTGAACCGTCTTGTCTGTTTGTTAGATTACAGTCAGTGAATGGGACTGTTAGTTCCCATGGTGGGATTGTAGGCTTGAACCGTCTTGTCTGTTTGTTAGATTACAGTCAGTGAATGGGACTGTTAGTTCCCACGGTGGGATTGTAGGCTTGAACCGTCTTGTCTGTTTGTTAGATTACAGTCAGTGAATGGGACTGTAGTTCCCACGGTGGGATTGTAGGCTTGAACCGTCTTGTCTGTTTGTTAGATTACAGTCAGTGAATGGGACTGTTAAGTTCCCACGGTGGGATTGTAGGCTTGAACCGTCTTGTCTGTTTGTTAGATTACAGTCAGTGAATGGGACTGTTAGTTCCCACGGTGGGATTGTAGGCTTGAACCGTCTTGTCTGTTTGTTAGATTACAGTCAGTGAATGGGGCTGCAAGTTCCCATGGTGGGATTGTAGGCTTGAACCGTCTTGTCTGTTTGTTAGATTACAGTCAGTGAATGGGACTGTAAGTTCCCATGGTGGGATTGTAGGCTTGAACCGTCTTGTCTGTTTGTTAGATTACAGTCAGTGAATGGGACTATAAGTTCCCATGGTGGGATTGTAGGCTTGAACCGTCTTGTCTGTTTGTTAGATTACAGTCAGTGAATGGGACTGTAAGTTCCCATGGTGGGATTGTTGGCTTGAACAGTCTTGTCTGTTTGTTAGATTACAGTCAGTGAATGGGGCTGTAAGTTCCCATGGTGGGATTGTAGGCTTGAACCGTCTTGTCTGTTTGTTAGATTACAGTCAGTGAATGGGACTGTAAGTTCCCATGGTGGGATTGTAGGCTTGAACCGTCTTGTCTGTTTGTTAGATTACAGTCAGTGAATGGGACTGTAAGTTCCCATGGTGGGATTGTAGGCTTGAACCGTCTTGTCTGTTTGTTAGATTACAGTCAGTGAATGGGGCTGTAAGTTCCATGGTGGGATTGTAGGCTTGAACCGTCTTGTCTGTTTGTTAGATTACAGTCAGTGAATGGGACTGTAAGTTCCCATGGTGGGATTGTAGGCTTGAACCGTCTTGTCTGTTTGTTAGATTACAGTCAGTGAATGGGACTGTAAGTTCCCATGGTGGGATTGTAGGCTTGAACCGTCTTGTCTGTTTCAGGGTCTCTGCTAGCTCCATTTCTTCCTGCATCTTCTCTGCTGCTTCCATCCTGCCGGTCTTTGCAGTTTTACTATTGGGATGCCCCCTCCCCCCCTTTTTTTTTGCTGTTGTTGTCACTGAACGTTAGGTATCCAGGATGGTTTTTATCTTGAGCTACCTATAGCCAGTAGTTATACGTCAGCTGTTTACGCCTCAGACTCAGTGGAAGTACACCTAGTGCCACCTCCATGGCTTCTCTGGATGTCCCTTTTCCAGCACCCAGGATGGTGTTTAGCGCTTGGGTCTGTATGGTGTCTAGCTTCCTCTTGTTCACTATATATGTGTGTGCGTGTGGGAGCGAGAGAGAGAGAGAGAGGAGAAGAAGAAAAGAGAGAGAGGGAGAGAGAAAGAGAGAGAAATTGGGGGGTCAAGGGAGAGGGAGAAAGTTAATGCGTGTGTGGGGCATCGGGCCCCCTGCCCCTGGGGGTTTTTTGAGAGTGAAATTTAGCGAGAAATGGTTTGGGGGAAAGTGGGCAGTGATGCATTTTCCTTTCGTGTATGTGTGAGATGAGTGAGGGGAAAGTAGGCGTGCTTTTGGGTTTATTTTGCTGCGGGGCAAAGTGTATGTTTTATGGGTTTGGGGAAGTGTGATTGAGAGAGTGGGGTTTTGTGTGTGTGTGTGAAGGATTGTGTGTTAGAGAGTTAGAAATTGTGTGTTTGTATGTGTGTGAGCGGTGGGATGCGTGTGAATTTTGTGTTTATGCAAGAATACAGAGAAGAGAAGGAGAGAGAGAGGGGAGAGAGAAGAGAGAGGGGAGAAAGAGGGGAAAGAGAGAAGAGAGAGAGAAGAGAGGAGCTGAGTATTGCATGTCATGGGAAACACGCATTTTATGTAAAACGCGAATTTTTATATGTTTTGTATTCCTCATCTTCATATTAGCAGTTTAAAAACCAAAATTTATTTTATCATGCATAATATAAACTAATGTTCATTACTGTTTAAAAAAAAAAAATTTTTGGGGGTGAGGAGTCAGTGAGTGTGAATGAGAGACAGAACGAGGGGAGCGTGAGAGTTTAAAGATGAAACGGGAGAGTGAATGAGTGAGCGGGAGAGTGGAATGAGTGAACGGGAAAAGTGAATGAGTGAGCGGGAGAGTGAATGAGCGGGAGAGTGAATGCGTGAGAGTGAATGAATGAGCGGAAGAGTGAATGTGTGAGCGTGAGAGTGAGTGTGTGTGTGTGTGTGTGTGTGTGTGTGTGTGTGAGAGAGGAGAGAGAGAGAGAGAGAGAGAGGAGAGAGAGAGAGAGAGAGAGAAGAGAGAGAGCATCACTATTTTTACGTCACATACATTTTATGTACACATTTTTCTCCATGTTTAACATTTTATGAGACTGCTCATGACAAGTGTCAGTGTATATGTGTGAGTAAAGTGTGGGAGTTTCTTCATACTAGTTTCAATACTAACGTGAAACATTTTATATGTGTCTAGATGTGAGGAAGTGTGAGTGTATGTGGAGGATGTGTGGGGATATGTGTGGGGATATGTGTGGGTAGTGGGTGTGTGGGTGGGGGGTGTGTGGGTGGGGGTATGCGTTTGGATTGGGTTGGGGTGTGTGGGTTTGATGGGTCTGGTATTTGTGGGTGTTGGTGGGATGTTGGGATGGATTGTGGGGGTGAAAGTAGGGGTGTTGGAAGGGGTGTGGGGGATGTGTGTATGGGTGGAGGATATGTGTATGGGACGGATGTAGGGGATGTGTGTTTATGTGGGTGGAGATGGTGTGGACGGTTTGAGGAAGTATGTGTAGGAGGCGGGGTTGTGTGGGGTAGGGGATTGGTTTGGGTGGATTGGGGGATGCAAGGGCGGGTGGGGAGAAGTGTATGGTGTGTGGGTTTGAGATATGCGTGCGGTGTGATGGTGGGGGATGTGTGAATGATGTGTGGGTGGAGGGTATGTTTGTGGTGGTATGGGTGGAGGATAGTGTGTGGTGTGGGGGATGTGTGTGATGGGTGCGGGGAATGTGCGTATGGGTGGGGTATATGTATGGGTGAGTAGGGGATTGTGGTGGTTGGGGGAAGTATGTGGGGGAGTGTTGGTGGGAGATGTGTGTGTTTGGATGGGGAATGTGTGGGTGGGGGTGTGTGAGTGGCTTAGGGATGTGTAAGTGGGTGAGGGAGTTGTATGTGTCGGGGTGGGATGTGTGAGTGGGTGGAGGATGTGTGTGGGGTAGGGGTATTGTGATCGAGAGATGTTTGGTTGGGGGTGGGGGTGTGTGGGTGCGTAGTGGAGGATGTATGCGTGAGTGAGTGTGTGTTGGTGGACGGGTAGGGAATGCGTGTGTGGGTAGGGAGAGGTGTGTGGTGTGTTGGTTGGGAATATAGTGTGGGTGAGGTATGTGTGTGTGGGTGGGGGATTTTTGTGGTGTGTGAGTGGGGGTATGTTGGGTGGATGGGTAAGGGTATCTGTGTGGGTGTGGGTGGGAATATTGTGTGATATCTGGGTGGGGGATATGTGTGTGGTGTGTAAGTGGGGATGTGTTGGTGAGGGATATGTGTGTGTGTGGTGCGTGGGTTGGGAATTGTGCATGGTAGGTGTATGTGATGTGCGGGTGGGGGATTGTGTGGTGGGGGATTAGGTTAAGGCATGTGTGGGTGGGTGGAAGTTGTATGTGTGGGTGGTGGGGTGTGTGTTAGTGGATTGGGATGTATGGGTGGTTAGGGAGATGTGTGTGTGTGGGGTGGGGTAGGGACATGTCAGTTGGTGGGGATGTGTGTGTATGGTTTGGGAATGTGTGAGTGGATGTGCGATGTGTGGGTTGGTGGGGATTGTGTGCATGGGTGGGGAATATGTTTGTCGATGGAGATGTGGCTGGGGGATGGGTGGTTTGAGGTGTGGGTGGGGAGAGGATGTGTGGGATAGTATGTGTATGTGGATGGGCGTAGGATGTGTGGGTTGGTGGGGGAATGTTTGTGGGGGGCGA
>JACEFZ010016211.1:7500-11923 GCA_014155875.1 Cepaea nemoralis | reverse complement strand
AAATTTTTAAAAAAAAGCAATACTAAAACAAGTCTAGACATGTACATATAATGTGATTTGCGGATCTATATTTTAAAAATGAATTTCACAAGGGTAAGGGTACAGAAGCGAAAGTAGAAAGAAAAAACAAGATCAAGAAATTTGGATCTTGTATTAACGCGATTTTGAAATAATCTTCATCCCCCCCCCCCCTAGAAACCCCAAAATTCCCCCCGGTGGGGGGGAAGGGGGAAATCCCCCCCGGGTTTGAGAACCACTGTTCTAGTCAATTGCACGATCAGTAATTTGTCATTGTTTTCTGAACCAGAAGTCAACGTTAAGTCCAAATGACCGGTGTATGGACTCGTTTAGTTTAGTTTAGTTTAGTCGACGGATCAACATCACGGCACACTGGTATAACCCATAAGTGCTCCGTTCTTCTCCTAACTCAAGCCTGAGTCCGGAGAAACTCAGCTCAGTGCACGAACTCCGTAGCACCGGCGAGGATCCTTAAATACTTTGGGTAGATTTTTAACTCCAAATTTTGCCCGGGCAGCGCCGTTAGGCTACTCTTTTTCGATTTCCAACTGCCTAGGGATTTTTTACGTGCGCAACAATACACACGGGCGTCCGATCTCACTACCCAGAGACCAGGGGAATTTTATTACTAGAAGTCCACGTGAAAAAATCCCGGTCCTCACCGGAGCTTGAACCCGGGACCTCCAGCACTCGAGGCGGACACCATACCTGGAGACCACTCAGCCCCTGGTGTATGGACTCGCCGACACGATGTGATGGTCCGACCACTTCAAATACCCCACAGCACGCCCCTGCTACCGGTGGTGGTATATTACTCTCTCTTTGTCTAAAGCCTTGCTACAGGGAATGATTTTAATAACTGTGCAGTGTTTGAAAATATTGCCGATCAAAGTTTTGTATTTACCTATTATGTTGTACTGTTTTCACATGCACCTACTGTGGGCAAACATTTGCAGCAAGAATTGGCCTTACCAGCCACACTCGCCACCGCCATGGATCGTAGTTATTAAGCCTTTTTGAAGCCCAATGTACCAAACTATCGTCTGTCAAGACGGAAAGGTGCCAATGAAACAATGTTGTAATGAACTTTGCAGAGGGTGAATACAAAACTTGTACAGGCAATATTTTCAAACACTGCACAGTTATTTAAAAATACACCCGATGGGTCAACTGCATATGTGGGCAGAGATTTGTTGACGGCTGATAATAACTTTCTTGGATAGAAGAGTCAAGGCAGGTCAACAAAAAAATAAATGGCTGGGTCGGGAGAAAAGTGTTCACATGTTTGTTTGTTGTTTTTAATATTATTTGGGGGGAAGTAGATGTGAGTTGTTAATGCAACATCCGGTGTGGGACTGTGGGGTTACACCAAAACTAGACCTGCAGGGCGTGCGATTAAATGAATGGTAGAGGTATGACTAAACACTGGGATAACTTTAGGTTATGAAGCAGCGGTCTAATGTAATCTCTCTAGCGTGTGTATGCTGAGTTAGCGGTCAATTGGGGTCAATTTCAAAACGCATAATTACACGGCTACTAATACGTCTACAACTACGCCTAATACTACTACTACTACTACTACTACTACTACTACTACTACTACTACTACTACTACTACTACTACTACTACTACTACTACTACTACTACTACTACTACGACTACCACTACTACCACCACCACCACCACTACTACTACTACTACTACTACTACTACTACTACTACTACTACTACTACCACGACTACCACTACTACTACCATCACCACTACTACCATCACCACTACTACTACTACTACTACTACTACTACTACTACTACTACTACTACTACCACTACTACTACTACTACTACTACTACTACTACTACTACTACTACTACTACTGCTACTACTATTACTACTACTACTAGTGCTGCTACTACTACTACTACTACTACTACTACTACTACTACTACTACTACTACTACTACTACTGCTGCTGCTGCTGCTGCTGATGCTGCTACTACTACTACTACTACTACTACTACTACTACTACTACTACTACTACTACTACTACTACTACTGGTGCTACTATTAATAATACTACAACTAGCTCTACTACTAATATTATTACTATTCCTATTGCTACAACTACTACTACTATTAATACTACTACTATTACTACTACTACTATTGCTACTAATACAGCAACAACGACAATAACAACTACTACTACTACTATAACAACAACCACCACCACCACTACTAATACAACAACAACAACTACTACTACTACTACTACTACTACTACTACTACTACTACTACTACTACTATGTCTACAGCTGCTGCTGATACTACTACTACTCCTACTACTACAATAGCTGCTGCTGCTACTACTACTACTCCTACTACTACAATAGCTGCTGCTACTACCACTATACTACTTTTTACTACTACTACTACTACTACTACTACTACTACTTATAATATTACACTAATAATAATAATACATCAACTTACTACAATTACTACTACTGCTACTATTGCAACTACTATTACTTCTAATACAACTATAGCTGCTACCACCACTATTGTTGCTACTATCACTACTACAACTACTTTTATATTATTTTATTATTATGTTTATTATTACACATTGTTACTTACACAGATGTATTTGGTAATAAATTAGATTATGATTGTATCATTATTGTATACATTTTCATGTTACTGCCCTCACAGCTATTATTATTATTATTATTATTATTATTATTATTATTATTATTATTAATTTATGCTTAGTCTTTGGAAGTGGTAACATTATTATTTGTCATAATTAATTAATAAGTAGCAACGGTGCGCTAAAATACAAAACAAAATAGTAGTAACAGTAGTCGTTGTAGTCGATGATGTAGTAGTAGTAGTAGTAGTAGTAGTAGTAGTAGTAGTAGTAGTAGTAGTAGTAGTAGTAGTAGCAGCAGCAGCAACAGCAGCAGCAGCTGCTGCAGTAGTAGTAGTAGTAGTAGTAGTAGTAGTAGTAGTAGTAGTAGTAGTAGTAGTAGTAGTAGTAGTAGTAGTAATAATAGTAGTAGTAGTAGTAGTAGTTGTTGTTGTTGTTATTGTTGTTGTTGCTGCTGCTGCTGCTGCTGGTTGTGTAGCACTATTGTAAATAGCGTCACGCTAGTAGTTTCCAATTCTCGTCTGCTACAACTAATTACAAGTTATGAAAACATTGTGACGAAAACAAGTGTTCAGAAAATTATCCGTAAAAGAAATATTGCACGTACTTCAAAATAATTTTTTTTCCCCGGTAAATATTAAATAATTCGTTTAAAATTAAAAGCAGATTAGGATTTGTCTGCAGATCTACAACACGCCTGCTCACCCTGGCTAGACATAAATAAACACATGTGTACAGAAGTAACAAAAATATTCTAGCTCACCACATCGATGTACAGGATTTCTTCCTCCGAAACGAGTGAGTTTTCCGTGGCAGCAAGACAGCCGGTAATATCTCCCTGACTACATTTGACACTGTCATTCCGAGTAGTTTCCGAAACCCTGTCCATGTTAGTTGTTTGTTGCTGTTGCTGTTGTGAGTGGTAGATGAGAAGGACGGGGGTCCCCCCGGCAGCCTTAAGGCTGCATGTACACAACTCGTGTGAAAGTCTTAGGTTACCACTCGCTAACCCGCCTCCTGCAACGATGGATCAGGCATTCGCGCTGAACGAGCGACATCAATACAAAGACACAATATGTTGCTTCGGATTATCTCGTTAACTGCTTGCACGCCGCAAGGCAGAGCGGTAACAACGCTAAGAAACGAACACTCTTATGTCTGAAATTCACATACATCTTCCCGATGTAAGAAATGCCCAGGCCGTTGTTCCCGAGGTTACAGTCGCCACAGACTATACTAACTTAAGATAAAGCCAATCCTAAGAGGATTAGCTCAGCCGCAGAGTTCATGTAAATATCTACATCCCTCCGCTTTTATAAATAAACCTAACTGATCACGAATATCAAGAAATAATTTTTCAATGTTAATACACAATTAATTTTCAAAGGAATTTAATATGTTTCAGGTTTGTATTTTTATGAAAAAGTTCAAGGAAATGCAGCGAATTGTTTGAGGCTAACACATCAACGCGGAGAAATTTATACATACTCGCTGATCCATGCTAAAAAGTGCGGGGAGATTAGCATTCAGCCTTTGGCCCTAACCTCGGACGAGTTCATTTTCTTTTCTTTTGATCAGTCAGGCGATGGGCCCATGTTTGGGGGGTGTAGCGAGGACAATGTCTGGCTGGGTTGATTCTCTTCTGTTTTCAAATGGGGAGGAAGACTGAGGATTATTGAGTAGTGCGGAGTTAAAATCCTGATGAGGATGCGCTGAGTGTGTACCTGTGCTTGCGTGTGTTCGCGTTT
>JACEFZ010016211.1:0-5000 GCA_014155875.1 Cepaea nemoralis | reverse complement strand
ATCATCCGCAGTTGTGTTTCAAACGTGGTATGCGGGACTGCGTGTTGCGTTCATCAGCCCTTGGCCACAGCGCCATGCCTTAACTATTTTTGTTTTTTCGCATATCCTTTACAGGACATCGCTGTCAACACCAGCATTTTACCGCTGTCGTTGATGTTTTGGCAAGATTACGCTCAGTAATTTGCCATTGCTTTCTGAGCGGCCAGCTCACTTATCCCATAAGTTACCAACGCTGCGAGAACCGCTTCCAGTTCTATCGCGCTGCGTTACCCTACGTGAGTAAACGGGATTACGGAGAAAGTCGTTTAAAACCTCGACCAGGGAGACCGGTCTTGACTATGAATTTACAATTTTCTTGACTGTTTACCCCGTGATTATATTTTTTTTTGTTTTGTGTATGTATTTGTTTCCTAATGAAGGCTAGTCGCCGCAACGTCCAGTAGTGTCCGTAATTGTGTTCTGTAAAGCTGCATTACTTTGTGTTATAATATATTGTTTACATTTGATTGTGTACCATGTTTGGTCCAATCCTACTTTTTGTTTGGCACTGGATTAGTTAAGATGAGCTGAACTGAGTTCAGAATCGGCGGGCGCTTTGGTGAGGTTGAAAGGGAACTGCGCTGATAATGCCATGAGTACTTGTGGATGAGGCCCTAGGCCTTTGTCGGCAACTGGTCTAGGATCGAACCTCCGACAGGCGGACAGTTAGAGCGTTGCTTTGCTGATCCGGCAGCTTCTGCACCTTGTCTTGTTCCAGACGTATTGGTGAAGACAGGATCCGGCAGACTGCACGGAAGAAATCATTCCTGATTCAACGGGCAAGACGGCGTTTACCTGCAAAGCGTTGAGTAACGTAATTAGCACGGCAAGGCACGTAGAGCGCCCTGGTCATCCACTGCACCTGTATTCGTCTCCAGTCGCCTTGACTTGTCCTGCCATTGGATTCAGATGGACTCAGGCGAGAGAGTGAGGTCGACGAATTGCGCAACTCTTCCTCACTTTAATCCAATTCATCGCGAAAGTCATTCTTCATCCAGAAAATCCTCCTCCAGAAACGTCAAGCATTCTTTGTCCACATTGTCAAAGAACATTTCGAGCCAAAATCGGCCTTATCAGCCATCTTAGAACTCACGGCTCCATACTTTCAACTCCACTGGATGAAATGAATGGTCATCATCATTCTTGATGGACAAACAACAACAGTACAGGTGGTACCTTTCCTCTGCAGTACACTAGACAGGCCGAGAGAGGGACGAGAAGGGGATCATGCTGCATTTGCAAAACTTTGTCTCTAAATTCAGTCCAGGCTTTGTGTTATGGAGAGGTATAACTCCGTTTTACAAACTATCGTCTGTCAAGACGGCAGGGTGCCAGTCAGTGGATGAGAGGGCTCGTCGCTTGCTAAGTAATGAAACCATTGGATACCTATTTCTTCTTGCGTTCAGGCCTACACAATATGATAGCGCTACCATACAGGCCCGGGACATAAAACTGCTTCGGGAAATGTATTTTTAAGAGTCAAGAACCAACATCACAGCACTGGTGACATTCCCATAGTGCTTCGCCCTCACCTTCACAGCACTTGGGACATTCCCATAGTGCTTCGCCCTCACCTTCACAGCACTTGGGACATTCCCATAGTGCTTCGCCCTCACCTTCACAACACCGGTGACATTCCCATAGTGCTTCGCCCTCACCTTCACAGCACTTGGGACATTCCCATAGTGCTTCGCCCTCACCTTCACAGCACTGGTGACATTCCCATAGTGCTTCGCCCTCACCTTCACAGCAGTGGTGACATTCCCATAGTGCTTCGCCCTCACCTTCACAGCACTGGGGTCATTCCCATAGTGCTTCTCCCTCACCTTCACACCACTGGGGATATTCTATAGTGCTTCACCCTCACCTTTACATCACTGGGGACATTCCCATAGTGCTTCGCCCTCACCTTCAAAGCACTGGGGACATTCCCATAGTGACATGTCCTACCTTCACAGCACTGGGGACATTCCTATAGTGCATCGCGCTTACCTTTACAACACTGGGGACATTCCCATAGTGCTTCGCCCTCACCTTCACAGCACTGGGGACATTCCTATAGTGCATCGCGCTTACCTTTACAATACTGGGGACATTCCCATAGTGCTTCGCCCTCACCTTCACAGCACTGGGGACATTCCCATAGTGTTTCGCCCTCACCTTTAAAGCCAGCGAAGAGTCCCAACACTAATAGTACCAGATTTAGCCTGATCATGGTCCGTCTGGTCTTTCCCCAGAGAACTGAGTGTCGGCCAGATCGTCTGGTCACTCCCTGCAGTACTATTCCCTCCAGACCACGACTACGTATCTAGTCAAAGAGTTGCTAAATCTTCACCTTTTGAACTGAGGCCAGCATGGCGGAGTGGACATGAGCGCTTGTTCATAAAACTCAAGTGCGCTAATGCCCAGATAACGGGTTCAACCCCTACACCGTTCAGTTGGACTAAAATGTTGACTTCTCTTCCTTGACTTGGAGACCTAAATTACAAGTACCTCAGAAGTCAAAGTGGATTCGTCTGAGGGCGAGGGACACTGGTAATGAGGAAAACTAATCTACATGTAAAAATCAGTCAAGAGCAGTAAAAATTAATAAGTAGCTCGTGTATGGACTAAGCTTGAGTTCAAAGCGAGCAAACATCAAACAAAAATCGGGTGAATCAATCTAAATCAGTGGTTCTCACCGGTGGGGACTTACCCCCCCCCCCCCAGGAAGGAAATTTTTAGGATTTCCATGAGGGGGGGGGGGGGGGGGGTAATGAAGACCATTCAAGATCGTGTTTAATACAAGAAACCGATTACTTGATATTGTTTTTTCCCCTTTATACTTTACAGTTAGTACGTTTATCCCTTTTAAAATTCATTTTATAAAGTAAGTAGACCCACAAAACTGCTTTAAGTGGATGCAGACTTGTTTTAGCATATGCAAAATTACCCTTTCCATTTTTACGTTACTGTTAGGGGGGGGGGGATTATTAATAGGAAATATGAAAGGGGGAAGACGTTTTGAAAAAACGGAAAAGGGGGGGGGGGGGGGGGGCACGGGCCAAATTTTTTTGTAGGAGGGGGGGGTCGTCTGAAAATATGGGGAAGGGGGCATGTGCCAAAAAAGGTTGAGAACCACTGATCTAAATAAAAGAAAGTTTCATTGGATCCTGGAAATGACTTGCATCTGTAGATGTTGTTTTGGTGCTGTGAACTATTTTTTGCCTCGCCCCCATTGACATCGACAGATCATCCTCACTGCCATCAAACCCATTCAGCCCATAATGCTCGGATCCCTCCTCAAAAATCCCGCAGCGTAGGGCTCACGAACCAGTTCTGGTTGGGTTTATCAATCTTTTTTGGGTTTCCCTGCGTAGTGTTCTTGTTGGCTCGCTCGCTCCCCTTTTATCTCTATAGTACATACACACTATTTAAGAGTGATGGGGTGAATTTTGCGTAGGGGGTTTGCTTTCCCTATTAAAACTGTCCCTCACCATCAGGGGAACCCACTCCAACTTCAAAGGTATTGTAAAAATACGTCCCCAAGTCAAGGGCAACAGGTCAACATTTTAGTCAAACTGTCCGGGTTTTAGGAGTTGAACCTGTGTGGGACTGTACTCCCAGCTCAGTACCAAAGTGCCATCGCCACGGGAACTGCACTGCAGAGCCCCTGCCCCCCCCCCAAAAAAAAAAAAAAAAACCACCAAGAGGGCATAGAAGGTAGTAGTGTAATTGCACATCTAAGCAGAGGCGAATAGGATGTAATTTTTTATTTATTTATGTTGCATATCCCTTACAGGACGTTGCAGTCAACATCAGCATTTTTCAGCTGCTGTTGATGTACTAGGCAAGATTACGCTCAGTAGGTTGCCATTGCTTTCTGACCGACCGGCCAATCCCATACCCCCATAAGTTAACAGCGCGGCTCGAGCCGCTGTCGATTCGGGCGCAGCTGTTACTCACGAGAATATACGGGGTTATTGTTTAGTGCAGCAAACACAGACTAGTTGGGATTCGGCCCAGGTCACAGGATCAGGCCAGGGTGGAGTAGTGGCTAGAAGCTGCACTGCCGATACAGGGGCCATGGGTTCGAATCCGCATTAACGCGGACTTTTAAAATCGATTTGAGCACCCAGGTCGACCTATCTTTAAATGGGTGCCAGGAAATGCCTGGAGAAAGTGAAGGCGACAGGCGGAAATTAACCAGGTCACGCCTCTAGAGCTGGTGATCGTGAAAGATGGCGAAACATGATCGCCTACGCTTATCGGCATGACACGTGATGATGATGGTGATGATGAGTGCCGGGGGCTGAGTGGTCTCGAGGTATGGTGTCCGCCTCGAGTGCTGGAAGTCCCGGGTTCAAGCCCCGGTGAAGGCAGGGATTTTTTCACGTGAACTTCTAGTAAAAAACATTCTCCCTGGTCTCTGGGTAGTGAGATCGGACGCCCTTGTGTATTGTTGCGCACGTAAAGAATTCCTTGGCAGTTTTAAATCAAAAAAGAGTAGCCTAATAATGGCATAATTTTGAGTTAAAAGTCTACCCAAAGTATTCCAGGATCCTCGGGGTGCTACGGAGTTCGTGCACTGAGCTGAGATTCTCCGGACCAGGCCCTTTAGTTAGGAGTAGAAAAGGAAACCCAAATTTTGGGTTACACCCGTGTGCCGTAATGTGGATCCCTCGAAAAAATTAAAATAAACTAAACTAAAATAAACTAACTAAACTAAAAACTAAACTAAAAAAACTAAAAACATGGTGGGGTGCCGATGGGGGGTTTTAAAAAAAATATAAAGGGACGGGGGACAATTTTTGGGCCCGGCCCTTCCAAAAAAAGACGTAAAAATAGTTTTTACTTTTTTGTGTTGTGGTAAATGATAAATACCTCCCTCCTCGGAGTGGAAAAGGGAGGGGGGGGGGGGGGGGGGCATTTAAACCAAGAAATAGTGGATCGGGTCATCTATTTCTTGTAGGATAGGTCGG
>JACEFZ010016210.1:10000-12388 GCA_014155875.1 Cepaea nemoralis | reverse complement strand
TTTTTTTTTAGGATTTTTTTGCATTTTGTTTTCCAAGAGTGTTTTCCCTTTTTGCACCTATTTTCGACCTCGTCTTCTGATCTGGCATTTGATGATATTATACTTCCCAGGTACTTGAAACTCTTCACTTGTTTCAAGGGATGTTCGTTTAGGTGAACTGTTGTTGTTTGCTCTTCTTTAGTTAAATTCATTACCTCTGTTAGTGTGTACTATGCATGGGTTGCAATGATTACTACACCATTATCATCAACAAGTAATGTGTAGGTCATTACACCTTGCGATGAATGTAAAATCACCATGTGTATATGAATGTATATGTTCTATTCGCAAATGTAACACACACACCACACACACACACCACACCACACACACACACACACGCGCGCGCGCGCGCGCGCGCGCAAAGCACCTTGTAAATACACAGTTTTGTAAGCCACGAAAGTTTAAAAAAAAAGAAAAATATTTGATGGGCCTCCTTCCTTCCTTCCTTACAAAAGGAATCCGTGTGTACATGCAACATGCCATTAATGTAATATCATATGTGCGTATAAATGTATTTCTTTTATTCGCACATGTTTCACTTAACACTAACAAACGGCAACGCTATGTGATATACACAAACAAAAGAAACACATTACACCATGTGAATACACACTGTTTTGTATAAAAGAAATGTTTTGATAACATCACGAAAGTGAGTCTCCTACCCCGAAAGGGAAGGGAAGGGAATCCCAAGATAGTACCACTGGGAAAAAATACTAAAAAGAAGATGGTGTTCACAGGTTGAGGCCCTTCCATTACAATTTGGTTGGGTTGAGAACTGCAATCACCCCAAATGTGGGTGCCTCGAGTGCGAAATTTTCTCGTAAGGGGGAAATGCGTTCGTGCTATCCCCTCAAAAAAAAAATTGAGATTTCTGTTGAGATTGTCAGAACATTGACTACTTCTATATATGCTTAGGTTTAGCCAAACGTGTGCTGGATAATGTTACAATATAATAATCGTGTTTATTCTGCTATTGACAAATGCTTGCTTGCTTGCTTGTTTTTGCTGGCTGTGAACTCCAGCGCGAGTTCCTGTATGTCGGATGAAGACATCCTGTTGTCCAACATCAGTGTGATGTACTACAGGACCTGAGGTTTGCGTGAGTATCCGTTGTCCCATGTCTGGCTTATTGGTGTGCAGACTGGTGGATCCTCGCCGTGCAGGCAGATACTCTCCGACTTCGGAGGAATCAGCTATTGACAAATGTATCACCTTCGTGTGCAATGCTAATATCCTTAGGCAGTCTTGATTCGCCATCACACACCGTCACCAGTTTATGGCCGGGTCTTTGTTGTTGTCTCGATTGTGCTAAGCCATCCTGGCATATATCTCTTCATTTCCACATCCTCTTTTCCTGTCAAGTTTCTCAGTGGTCACTGAGTTTTCAAGTTATTTCTCACTGTACCGTCATTTTTAAACAAAACTGGACTGTTTGCGTTTAATTTTTCTATCCAGATAACGTGTTTTTCATTTGTTCCTTGAAAGAACTTTCTCATTCATTTTTCTGTCTATCCATGGCATTCTTTGCATCATCCTCAGAAATCTCATTTCAACCGTCATTCGATGTCTCCTGGCTTGTCTGCGGTGAAGCTGTATAAATATAAACAATAAAACATAACACGAAGTAGTGCAGTTTGACAGAACACAATGGCGGGAAACTGATATATTGTCTGATCTAGAGATCATGTTTCAAGATGTGGATGATCAATGGGAAATGTTGAAGAATTCAATCAGTTTGGCTTCAGAAAGAACTATTCCAAAATTAAAGAAAGTGGGTTCGAAAACATGAATGACTGAAGCAATGTTACAACTAATGGAAACATGAAAACATGGATGACTGAAGCAATGTTACAACTAATGGAAACATAAAAACATGGATGAATGAAACAATGTTACAACTAATGGAAACATGAAAACATGGATGACTGAAGCAATGTTACATCTAATGGAAACATGAAAACATGGATGACTGAAGCAATGTTACAACTAATGGAAACATGAAAACATGGATGACTGAAGCAATGTTACAACTAATGGAAACATGAAAACAGAACAAAAATAATCCTGCCAAATAATCCTTTCCAGGAAGGTCAGAATATTATGTAAGGCGGCAAAAGAAGCATGGCTAGAGAAAAATTGCATAGAAGTTGAAAAACAACACTACAGTAAACATGCCAAACTAATGCACAACAGAATTCAGGAGCTTACTAATCAAAGAACAAGTACATCAGCAGGCTGCCCAAAGACAAAAGATGAAAAAATCATAATAGAAAAAAGATCAGATCTTGCATGTATGGTCAGATTATGTAACAAACCTTTGTGATGATAACAGAGAAGAACAAT
>JACEFZ010016210.1:0-5000 GCA_014155875.1 Cepaea nemoralis | reverse complement strand
AGAGGATGTGTGGGTTAGGATGTGTATGTGGATGGGCGTGGGATGCGTGGGTTGGTGGGGAATGTTTGTGGGTGGCGAGTGTGTTTTGGTTGGGGGATCAGGTGAGAGTAGTGTGTGTGTGGGTGGGGGATGTGCGGGAGGGGGATGGGTCGGTTGGTGAGGTATGTATGTGTCCCTTGGTGTGCGTGTGTGTGGGTAGGTGGGGGTGTGTATGTGTCCCTTGGTGCGCGTGTGTGTGGGTAGGTGGGGGTGTATGTGTGGATGGGGTGATGTATGGATAGGTGGGAGATGGGCCTCATAATATGGTAATTAGCCTTGTTTATGTTTACAACATTCATTTCACAATGTTTATTTTTCTTCCTATGTAAATGTATAATGCTCATGATGAATGAAAGACGAGTGATTGGAAGGGCCGAATGTACGACGGGCCTGCGCTCCCAATTTGTGACCCTAATAAAGTTGATTTGATTTGATTTGATTTGTCTCGACCATGCCATGTGGCCAAGCCATCCAGGTATTTGCTTCTATGTCTTCCTCTTGGTCTGTTCCCTTCGATCTTGCCAGTTGTCACCAAGTTCTCCAATCCATTTCTTCTCATAACATGCCCAAAAAATGTTGACTGTCTGCGTCTAATTTCTCTAATCAGTTTACGATCTTCGTTTGTTTCTTGAAGGACCTGTTCATTGGTCTTTCTGGCTGTCCATGGTATTCTTTGCATTTTCCACAGAAACCACATTTCTACAGCCATCAGATGTTTCTCAGCTTGACTGCTCATAGTCCAAGCTTCACATCCATATAAAAGTACAGGTTCTATGTAGCACCTCAACACTCTTTTTCTCGTTTCAATTGACATCTTTTTATTGGTCAGTCTGTTTTTCATCTTGCTAAAGGCTACCTTAGACATGACGATTCTTGTTATAATCTCTTCAAGGCATCTCCCATCAGATGTTATTACTGTTCCGAGATAATTGTACCTATTCACTTGTTGAAGAATATTCCCATTTACTTGTATATTACATTGTGGTATTTCAGGCCAACACATCCGACTTTTAGCATGCTGATTTGACCAGGTTAGCATTCCTGGGAGACTCTCACTTTTGTGGTACCGCCCACACGCCAGCTGGTCAAGTTGGAACAGTCGAAGACTTCGATCATCCCTCAAGGGAAGGCAGGGAAGTCCATAGCATTTTCCGCCATCCAGGGTGGCTTCCATAATTGCAGGGCCGACACATAGCGTCCTGGTACTGGGCTCACCGAGGGAATCGTCACGTCCTGCTCATGGCTGCTTTAAATCCTCACTTCAATATATTGGGCATTTCATTCGCCCCAGGCCGTTCCAGCACAAACCAGACCGGTCTGCAGACAGTATTCACTCAGCGAGTTTTAGTTACGGACATGTGCTTTGTCGTTGTGCCCATCAGAGCTGTTCCAGGCACGACGGACATAAGGAAAACTACCTAATCAGAGCTTCTCCGAACAAGAGCGGCATTCGGACACTAGTAGCTGTTCCTAGCACGAGGGAAGACTAGTTAGAGCTTTTCGGTCACGAAAGACATTTCACTCGGACGTAATTGCGTAGTGCCATTTTAATTTTGCCGCCCGTAGGCTGGCACTTCCGTCTTCAGCGAGCATGTTTTAATGAGGATTAGCCTTCCTCGGGTTTCGAGACAAGTTAGACTCTTATTTCGACTTCCACACAGCAAGCTTTTGCATTCGGGCTGCCACGTAATGGATTCGCAAGGCCAAGCGTTCCATTTAGTGTCAACGAGACAATTTTTCACGTTTCACTGCACTCACTCCATGAGTAAGGTTACAGATTTTCATCGGAACGTGCAACCGAGGTGTTTTTCCACCTTGAGTACTCGCTCATGAGGTAGGCTACATGTGCTGCCGGCTCAGCACCTTACCTCCGTGCGTCTGTGGGCGAGAAATGGCCAGGCCCTCTCATTCGGGGATCCCTCATATCCCCCAGCTAAGAGCCATCGAACGAGTATCTGCACCAAGCATGTAGCGTGCTCAGCACCTCACCTCAATTTTGATGTAGGTATGTGTCCGCCAGGCTCTCACATCCGAGGGTTTATGGCTTAGAGACGTTCAGCCATACCCTTCGGCTGAGAGCCTTAGGGGTTGTGTCCGGACTGTTATTATTGGCATCGTTCGTCTGATTTAGACTGCTATCCTCAGTCTACCTGCAGAGCAGCAGGTTGTGTCTCTCTTAGTCTGGTTCCTATCCCAAGAGCTGTGCAATATGTAGTTAATATCCATCGGCACAGCGCTTGGGGTCAGTGGGACACTCAAGCTCCCCCACCACGGCAAGGTGGAGACACATCGGGGGAGGATAAAGGATACTAAGTTCCTCTTTCTCAATGTGATCCTGCCCGTTATAATTAATTTAGCCGTAACTGGCTCAATGGTTTGAGACCATAAATAGAGTTTTAGAGAACTAAGGAATACTTCCAGGACATAACTGAGAAGTTTTTATCTAAATACCCAAAATATCCTTTTGGTGGTTCTTTGCCTCTCCTCTCTCAACTAAATAATTATTAATCCAGGGTTGTTAATTAAAAGAATTGTACTACGAAAAGAAAACTCTCAAAAGAGAAAATGACCTTTTTTAAAATCATTTATTACACATTAATGATACAATTTGTCATACATATCATAAAATATCAATCCAATTCACAACAAAGGTCATATGCACATATATCATTTTAACTATCTATGACCTTCATGCCTCGACGTTTAACATCAATGATAGTCCAGTTTCTCGGTGCTAGTGACTATCCATCTTCCCTTGAGGTAGATTAAGTCTGAAGCTGGGTATGCAATCAGGGTGCTATATTTCAGAGTTCTTGGATCCTTGTGGTCAATAGTTTCCTTAAATTATGTCTCTTCCTTTCCTTAGGAGTTGATTTTCCTGGTACTAATAGGATTGTGGCTCTTGGTTCTTCACCATCAGGCACAAGACTAATTTCTCTATGTTACCTGTCCTAGTTGTTTAGTGGAACTTCTTGCACGTAGTATTTGGCCTCACTATATCAGCTGCCTCACTAAGTCAAGCTGCTACATTCAGCCAAGCTGTTACATTCACAATGCCAGGTCTGGATCTAGTTGTATCTAGCCACTACCTGAACTTTCAGCAATCAACATACATCTAATCACATACTCAATATTACATTAGAAATGACATGCTGTAAACTCCTAAGAACACAACAAGTGAAATCAATAAAAGGAATCTTGTTCCTAGAGAAAAATAAATATAGGAGACAGATGGTCTTTGTGTTCTCAATGAGTTATCATCAACAGTATTGGTTGCTCCCCATCCAATCTTCAATTATAAGGTGTTCAAGGTTTAGACTAGCAGATATGCAGTTTCATCTTCACCAATGCCTGTCATCGTGGTCTCTAGGTTGAGTAATACCTTGATTGATTTGGAATTTGACAACAATGTTTACCATCCTCTTCTGTACCTAGTTATTTTCTCTACATCTTCTTCCATTAAAGAAAAAAGGTCTCATACATTATGGAGTTAAATCATTCCCTATTGTAATGAGTAAGCTGATGTCAATCCTTGTATAGTACATTCTTCTTAATTAAATTCTTCAAGGGAGAAGTTATCTTCCCTCCTCTTCTTATGGATGTAAGATCGTCATCGTCATTGTTATTACAATCATCATCATCATTCTCATCATATCATTATCATCATCATCATTACAACCATCATCTTCATTACAATCATCATTCAGGACACACGAAACTATATGTTTGTAACCTGATATATATGTAATACAGAGTAGTGTCATTCAGGACACAGAACCCTATGATTGTTACATGAGTGATATGTAATACACAATGGTGTCATGCTTAAGACACAACACCAGATGATGGTAACCTGAGTGATATATAATACAGAGTGGTGTCATGCGTCGGAGTGCACTAAATTATTTAGTAGTGTATGGGTTATGCCGAACATGTTCTCTTCTGTCACCCTTGTCTCTGAATATAGCGTCATGCAGAGGGTGCTGCTCATCTGCACTTATGTTTAGGTATGCACGAGCTCTCCAGATCTTGATCCTGTGTTCCATTGTCGGAAAGTCAAGGAGGTATCTCATTGCTACACAGCTGGTGTCTCTCGTGCAGCCCAAAATGATGCGCATGGCTTCGTTTTGTACCTTTTCAAGTCTTCCAATCTGTGTAGGGCTGACAGTGAGGATGGCCAGGGCATACTCGTTGCGTGAAAGCACAAGTCCTTGGAAGAGAAGTATTAGCAGTCTTTGCTCGATATTGGCAGTCGCCATGACTCTCGTTGCTGACAAACCTTTTCGTGCCTTCGTTATGACAGAATCGACATGATCTCTGAAGGACAGGCTACGATCAAGCCTCACGCCAAGATATGTCATTGACTGGGTTCTACTCAAAATGCTCCAATCCATTCCCATCCATTCTTACTGGTTGTTTACGGATTGCCTAGTACATCAACAGCAGCTGAAAAATGCTGGTGTTGACTGCAACGTCCCGTATGGGATACGCAACGGAAAAAAAAACGTGTTTCTGGGCCCGACTCGCCTTCCCTATCTTCTGCGTACATTCCAAGTCCTGATAGTTAAGGGAGTATGGCTACGTTTCTTTTGCTTTACCTGTTTTTACTTTGGTTTTATGTCCACCGCAGTTATAGGGTACCCTCAAACCGCGGCTGGCTAGTTAAGTAATATTGGAGCAGACAATGTTTAGGGCACATTTTCTAGCTACACCCTGGTGCTATGAAGGTGAGTAGTGCTTTCCTATAGAGACTGCTCAGTCGTTCAGGGGGCTGCCGAATCCCATTGCTCCTCCGGTCAGTTGAAACGACTATATGGTCCTGAGCCACCTGTCTGCAGGTCTGCGACAACGGCTGCCAGCATACCCACGCCATGCCGCTTACCCACTCGTCCATCGTCACTGTGGTTTGAAGGTGATAAATGAAGTTGGAGGAATAATGACGTGCGTGATGAATTGGATTA
>JACEFZ010016209.1:0-41315 GCA_014155875.1 Cepaea nemoralis | reverse complement strand
ACTCCAAGCCCTCAACACTCACTCCAAGCCCAATCTTACTCCAAGAACCAACTCACTCCAAGCCCTCAACCAACTCACTCCAAGCCCTCAACCGACTCACTCCAATCCCTCAACCGAATCACTCCAAGCCCTCAACCGACTCACTCCAAGCCTTCAACTGACTCAACCAACTCACTCCAAGCCCTCAACCGACTCACTCCAAGCCCTCAACCGACTCACTCCAAGCCCTCAACCGAATCACTCCAAGCCCTCAACTGACTCACTCCAAGAACTCTACCAACTCACTCCAAGCCCTCCACTGACTAAACCAACTCACTCCAAGCCCTCAACCGACTCACTCCAAGCCCTCAGACTCACTCCAAGCCCTCAGACTCACTCCAAGCCCTCAACCGACTCACTCCAAGCCCTTAACCGACTCACTGCAAGCCCTCAACCAATTCACTCCAAGAAACTAGATGAAAGTAAACTTTAATATAGTGACATTAATAAAATCATTTTTATTAGACAGAAAACAAGTAGTATCACACAATAAATCTTTATGTCAAGCCATTACCATTAATACTGGAGTACCTCGGGGGTCTATACTTGGCCCTCTGTTATTTGCCATTTATATAAATGATCTTCCCTTATATCTATCGTCGTCCTCGATCTATGTGCAGATGACTACACAGTATATACAAACGCTATTCAATGTAATGTGCTAGAATTATCCTTGCAATAGGAAATAAATAGTGTAGTTAACTGGAGTCATGCAAATTAACATTTCTAAAACAAAATCTATGTTTATAGGAACCAGGCAAAGACTTCACACTCTAAACTTGCAGAGAACTCTTCAGCTGCACATTGGTAGCACACCTATAGAAAGTGTAACCGAGCACAAGGCACTGGGTCTTATCATAGATCAAAATCTAACCTTTAAGTCCCATGTTCATGCTCTAGTTAAACAAATAGCCAAAAAAGTATACCAGCTTGCCAATATTAAAAATTTCCTCGGTGAAAACACAAGACAGATATTCAATACTTCCCACATACAAACACATATTGATTATTGCTCCACAATCCGGGATGGATGCTCCAAATCAATAACAAAACACCTTTATTCACTCCAGAAAAGGGCTCCACTTTGTTGTGGAACAATCTTCCACAAGAAATGAAAGAAACCACCAATCATACATACAGTCGCAACCTGTTTGAACACTACCTCAGTACAAACTACATGCCCCCCTAAAAATAATAATGTTAAATTATCTCAAATGACAATTAGTTAATAAACATTCCCATATGTATGGCACGTTACACCTTCCTTAGGTATTTATCATGTCCATGGTAAACATTGCCTCAGTGAGTCATGTTTATTGATTATTTTCATGCGTATTATTGCTTATTGTTCTTTTGTTGTCTAAGATTAGCTTCATAAGTTATGTTGAATGAAATAATGTATGAGAGGAATTAGAGAAGAAGGGCAGAATGTCAGACGGGCTTGTGTGCCCAATTCTTAACCCTTTGAAAATAAAGATTGTTCGTTCGTTGTTCGATCTCAACCAGCTCACCCCAAGCCCTCAACCAGCTCACCCCAAGCCCTCAACCAACTCACCCCAAGCCCTCAACCAACTCTCTCTGAAAGGCAGACGTGGTTGCGACCTTGTGGGAGCACGTGCACACCTCGGAGGAGCAAATGGATTACCATGGTCTGGCAAGAATGAGACAACGAGGAGTGATGAAGGGATCTGGCCGACGCTCAACGCTCAGAGGAAAGGCGAGACGGACTTATAATCAGATTGCTACTGGTACTATTAGTGTTGGAACTCTTCGCTGGCTGCTGAGGATGGGGACGGAGCACTTATGGGAATGCCCCGAATGCTGTGATGTCGATTCCTAAATCAATCAATCAATCTCTGAAATGTCCTATCTTTAGCTATCCCATGCAGTTCCATCTATGGCCTCCCCTTATTATTCATGTCTGTCTATACTTCTCAGTGTGTTTTTAGATTTATCTTTATTTATTTTACTCTGTGTATTTAAGAAAAGACCTTGCTAGTTATTTTAGTCTCAGGTCTTCTCAGTGTTTGTCCTATCCTGTGCCTGAGTCTTTTCTTGACCTTTTGATTCTCTGGTTTTTGTTTAATTCTCTCCATGAACTCCACATTGGGGAGTTGGGTCTTACCATTGTAGTCTTTTTTTTATTGTGCACAGACACCAAGGAATGAATGTTTGTAGTTTATCTGTAATCATATTAGTCATCCAGACTGCATTCTTCTGGTTTCTAGAGGAGCAGCCTGTGGGAACTGAAGGCCCAATATACTGAAGTGAGGCTAAGCAGCCATGTGCAGGACGTGACGATTCCTTGGGTGAGACCAGTTCCAGAGCGCTGTGTGTCAGCTCTGCATGTATGGAAGCCTCCTTGGATGGCGGGGAATGCCTATGGTCTGCCCCTGCCTTCCCTTGAGGGCTGACCAGGATGTCTTCGGCTGTTCTAAATGGGCCAGCTGGGATGGGGGATGACACCACAACAGTGAGAAGAAACCCCCGGGAAGATTAACCCGGTTAACAAATGCCCGCAGACGTCGGATGTGTCGGCCTAGCGGTGGAAGAATGCAGCTCTGCTGTAAACAGGAACAACGCAATCACGTCCGAAAAAAACTCTCCGGGTGAACAAAGAAGAAGAAGATTTTAATCATCCTCCATGTTTCTGATCCATACTGTACTACCAATTAAATGTTAGAATTAATATTCTAAGTTTGGTGCTAAGTTCGATTTCTTTTCACTTTCACAAATGTGCTAGGGCTATAGAAGCTCCTTTTGCAGACTTGTTTATGGTTGCTGGATTTTGCAGCTAAACTTTTTCTACAGAACATCTCTAAGCCATCCCCATGGCCACGCCTAAAGGAGCATACACTCAGAAATAAAGAAGATAGAAATGAAACGTGTAGACTGCAGATATGTGGAGGAGTATATGGATTTCATAAGTGGAATTGCGTGATCATTAGGGTTGTACAAGAACCAACGGCTTTATTTGAGTCTATGTTAGTCTTGATGATACTGGTAACATAATATAGACAGTAAACATACAGGTTCTGTTTTACTTTTCATATTTGTAAGTATGCATATGTGTTTTGTCTCTGTCTTATATTTTGTCTGTATATTTGCATTTTTGTCTTTCCCCTTTACCGTGTCTCCACCGTATCATGGTAGAGGGGTTTGAGTGTTCCAATGACCCAAAGAACTATGCCGACGGTAGCACAGCTACTAGTAGGGTCTTAATGTCGGGCAGGTCAAGGGATAGGAACCAGACTGAGAGACACACCTGCTGCCTTGTAGTAGGTAGACTGGGGACAGTCAAAGGCTAGCGAGAACACCCCCAAAAAATCTTGTCGAAATCAGATGTACGGAGCCACAGGCTTGACAAAATAGTGCAACGTGACTTAATCAATCCATGATGCCACAAATTAAAATTTGAATGATGCTAATCCTGTGAAGTCCCATCAGGCGGTGATAGTACCAGACCCCCTGCCTCCCAATGCTACTGGTGGTCACCTCCCCCTATGCTGTGGAGTCGAGGCACAGAGGAGTAGGTTAAGAGCTATTGACCAAACACCCCGGACAACACTACAGTGGAATGCCGAAGGAGTTTTTAGCAAGAAACTCCCTCTAACAAATCGTCTTCATAAAGATAGAATACATGTGGCATGCATTCAAGAGACACACCTCAGCGCCCATCGCAGATTCTCAGAGGATGCCAGGCCACACAATTTGACCGCGAAGGACACAAAGGAAGAGTTCTAATAATTACATGAAACATAATACCTTCAAGTGAAGTATCGATGATCTCAGACAACCAAACGGAAATTATAGGTGTTAATATAATGATAAAGGACGTGAAAATAAGAATTTACAATCCGTATAGCCCAGCAGATAAGGATCTTACACTCGCAAACATGAAAATAACTGACACAAACTGCATTATTGTCGGAGACTTTAATAGCCATTCATAAAGATGGGGATACCCAGATACTGACAACAGAGGAGATGAAGTGGAGACTGGGCCAATCTCCATCTACTCAACAAAGCGAATGACACATCGAGCTTCTACTCTAGAAGATGGTTTACCACTTCTACTCCAGACTTAGCTTTCTGCACAGGAGATATCCTCCACAAAATCTGTCGCCATGTGCTTGACCAATTAGCAGACTGTGACTATAGACCTATAAATCTATAAAAGCTTGTAATGAATATGGAGTATGTTCCACGGGAGCAAAAGCCTTCCCCTCCCTAGAATTACAAACAAAGCTTATTGGGATAGATTTGCCCATACTAACAGACAAATACTGTGAAAACATAAAAACGAGCAGGTCCGCATGGTCGAATGGACAAGAACACGTGTCCTTAAACGTCCGGTGTGCTGGTGCCGATGTTAGCGATTCAACGCATACACCGGATAGCTGGATTAAAATGTTGACCTGTTGTCCTTGACTTCGGGACATTAATTACAAGTAGCTCTGAAGTTGGAATGGGCTCGCCTGATGGCGAGGGACACTGCTAACCCATACGCAAAATTCAGTCCATCTCTACTATAAATAGTGTGTATGGACTACGCTTGAGTTCAAAGCGAGCGAGCGCCAAAAAATAAAAAATACAAACATGACATGACAAAATGAAACAAATGGTGGAAAGTCTAAACAAAGCAATAATACAGGCGGCCACTGAGTCCATTTCAAGATGAGACGAGGAAAAATTACAAACCATACTGGACTGAACAACTACAAATTTTGGAGGACAAAGTTGAAGATGCCAGAAAGAAATCAAAGAGAGAACAAACAACTGAAGTGAACATCTCTCTCAAAGCCATCTCACCAAAATATAAAAGAACAGTAAATCAAACAAGAGATTGTTGGAGGGAAAAACAGAAAACTTGAACTTTGACAGGGATGGAAACAAACTATGGAAACTAGTGAAATCCATGGACAATGACGGACCCAGAAACAAACTAACAGTTAAACAAAGAAATGATTTGCTGACAGGAAAAAAGGCTGCAAATGCACTAATGGAACATTATGCTAATGCAAATTACATTGATATTACAACTGAACAGAAGAAAGCAATCAAAGATAAACAGACACATGCTAGTGATACAGAGACGGCAGCAGAATATATGATGGCAAATCTAAAAATGGAACAGGCAATGAATAGCCTAAAAAAAGAAGAAATCACCAGGAAAGGATGGAATCACAAATGAAATGCTAATATGAATAGGCACTAAAGCAAAAAAGAAACTACGGGGGAAAGGGGGAGGGGGGGGGGGGGGTGGTATAGTAAGTCACAAATGGCTGTAGAAAAATAACTAAATATAATAATAACTTGAAACCAGTTTATTTTTATACGTACATTGTCCCTTTATTTCTCAACATAATTTCTACCAACATTGATGCACTTATCCCATCGTTTTATCAATCCTTCCAAACCGGCTGCACAGAACTGCGTGCTTTGTCTTCTATACCACGTTTTCAATTCACATTCTTCTTCTTCTTCTTCTTCTTCTTCTTCTTCTTCTTCTTCTTCTTCTTCTTCTTCTTCTTCTTCTTCTTCTTCTTCTGCGTTCATCCAGAGTTTCTTTTTTTCGGACGTGACTGTGTTGTGCCTGTTTACAGCAGAGCTGCGTTCTTGTGCCCTTAGGCCGAGACATCCGACTTCTGCGGGCATTTGTTGACCGGGTTAACCTTCCCGGGGGTTTCTTAGGACGTTTGACTCTCACTGTTGTGGTGTTATCCCCCATCCCAGCTGGCCCATATAGAACAGCCAAAGACATCCTGGTCAGCCATCAAGGGAAGGCAGGGGCAGACCATGGGCATTCCCCGCCATCCAAGAAGGCTTCCATACTTGCAGAGCTGACACACAGCGCTCTGGTACTGGGCTCACCCAAGGAATCGTCACGTCCTGCACATGGCTGCTTAGCCTCACTTCCGTATATTGGGCCTTCCGTTCAGCATAGGCTGTTCCTCAGGAAACCAGAGGAATGAAGTCTGCAGATGACATCCACACAGTGAGCTTTCGATTCGGACTTTCCACGTAATGGATTTGCTATCCAAGCAATATTCCATTTCATGCCTCATGGACGCTTTTGTAACCGACATACCTGTGGTATGAGGTTTGGCAGTCTAAATACTTCTTCATGCACCTTTAAATGTCAACCTGTATGTAGTTAAAGTAAGCTGCGGTCAACTTGAGCTTGTTGATATCTCCATAGAGCTTCTCCTCAAATGAAGCAGGTGTGGGCCAAAATATCTTTCTCTGGTCTGCATATATTGGGCACTCCTGCAGCAAATGTTTAGCTGTCATTTTACCAGTTCCACAATTACATTCATCGGTATCTCCTATCTTTAGTGTATTGAACAAGTGGTGTTTCAGCCTGATATGTCCTATGCGGAGTCTGAAGATTGCTACTTGTTCTCTTCGGCCGAGTTTGTAATATGCATCATCCTTCTGGTGGCCTGGATGCTCTGATTCCCATTTGGTTCTATAGGTGCTTTTTATAAACCTCTTTGCCTCATTATAGGTTATGTCTATGTCAGGCTGTGGTAGTCGTCCACCCTGTTTTGCTAGTCTGTCAGTCTCTTCATTTCCAGGTATACTGCAATGTGATGGAATCCACTGTATTACAACTGTTTTGGATTTCAGGCATAGACCATGGAGTGCTGCTCTTAGGTCAGCTAGTTCTGTGCTGTTTTTGCTCTTCAGTATTGAGACAGCTGACTTTGCATCTGTGAAGATAGCTATTTGCTTCTCTTTATTTTCCTCCATCAAGAGCATTTCTGTTGCAGTTTTCAAAGCCTCTAGTCCCGCTTTGAAGTTACTTGCAAATTTTCCAGTTGCCACTGACTGTTTTTTTTTTCCACTCTATTTTTTAAATTTAGGAGAATTCCTATTCCTCCATTTTCTATTGAATTTTTGGCTGATCCATCTGTATATGCATGGGTCCAATTGCTGCTTGGGTAATGTTCTTTAATGTAGTTTAGGGTTGTTTTTTTTCTTTCGGTTTCATTCTGAGTGTTATTTTTCGCAATACCAGGAATGTTTCCTATCATCTCAGGCAGTTGCTGCTGTCTCCAAGCTGGGAACTTGTGTGCATTGTAAATGGGTTTCACTGTTGATATGTTAAGTATGGGATCTGCCCTAATCTTTCGTTTTGCAGTTTCTACAAAGTTGCTACGCTTCAGTCTTCCCTTTCCAAAACCATTAAACCTGTTATACATAGGGTGGTCTGTCAATCTTCTAAATTTTTCTGCTTGTTGCTGGGCTCTGCTATCTCTTCTATCCTGCATTGGTTGTAAACATGTGATCTTTTCTAGTTAATTAATAGGCGTTGTCTTCAGGCTTCCAGTTATGATTCGCATTCCTTGATTTTGGACTACTTATTTTGTTAAAGTTTGACTTAGCTGCTGTTGCCCAAGCTGCAATGCCATATTCCAGTTCGGGCCTCATCCGTCCAATATATAACTTTTTGAGAACTTTCTCATCTGCTCCCCACGTTGTACCGGCAAGCTTTTTTTTATGATTGCCATTCTTTGCCTTGCTCTTCTTCGATTTTTCTCAATCTGTGTCTTCCATGTCAGGCGACGATCAAAGGTGACTCCTAGATAGTTTGGATTTTCTTCATGGCGCAATATTTTTCCATTCAATACCAGCTTAGGTTGCTGAGTTTTATTTGAGAGGGAGAACACTGTGCATGTTGCTTTCTCCGCACTTATCTTCACTTGCCATGATTTTGACCTGTCCTCTAGTGCTGTATTCTGCTGTTAGCTATACTAATATATTCTTCAGATGTGCATATGGCTAGGTCAATGCGAAGAAGGATGTGTGTACTCTGGCTGGAAAATTTTCCGTGATGTCATTTATATATGCTAGGAATAATGTTGGTGAAAGAACTCTTCCTCGGGGAACACCTTGCTCCAACAGCATCATTTTGCTGGCTTGTCCTTGTACTTTTGTCCTGACAGTTCTGTTCTCCCACAAACATGCGTTATTTGCAGTTTTACTTTCAGTCCTTCCTTCCATACTTTATCAAATGCTTTTTCTAAATCTATCCAGACCGCTAGTGTGTGCTTTTTCTCTTGGAAGGCATCATGTTTCCTGAGCTATATAGGTTATTTAATCTTCAGTGGATCTGTACTTTCTTAATGCTGCTTGGTGTGGTGTTAAGAGTTGGTTTTCTTCCAGATGCCATGTTAGCCTGCCATTGATAATGCGTTCCATTAATTTTCCTACACAGCTAAGTAGACTGATAGGTCGATAACCATTTGGTTCTTCCAGGTCTTTTCCTTTCTTTGGGGTGGGACTATTCCTCTCTTCCAGCTGCAATTTAGGACTGCTAGTAGTTTATTTTTTGCCTTCATGCCTAGTCCTATTAGCATTTCATTTGTGATTCCATCCTTTCCTGGTGATTTCTTCTTTTTTAGGGTATTCATTGCCTGTTCCATTTCTTCCATTGTTAGATTTGCCATCATATATTCTGCTGCTGTCTCTGTATTACTATGATGTATCTGTTTGTCTTTGATTGCTTTCTTCTGTTCGGTTGTAATATCAATGTGGTTTGCATTTGCATAGTGTTCCATTAGTGCATTTGCAGCTTTTTTTTTTCTGTATGCAAGGCATTTCCTGTCGGCTTCGTGGCTTAGAGGTTATGACTTTTCTCCGAAATCTCGTATACTCTCGTCGGTAACGTGATGATGGTGAGAATCAGCAGTGGTTCGAATCGCATCGGTGACTTACGGGTATGTGAGCCGGCCGCTCAGAAAGCAATGGCAAACTACTGAGCGTAATTTTGCTAAGACATCAACATACAGCTGAAAGATGGTGTTGACAGCGATGTCCTGTAAAGGATATGCACACAAAAAAAGGCATTTCCTTGTTTAATTGTTATTTGTTTGTTTCCATAGTTTATTTCCATCCCTGTCAAAATTCAGGTTTTCTGTTTTTTCCCTCCAACAATCTCTTGTTGTTTGATTTATTGTTCTTTTATATTTTGCCGAGATGGCTTTGAGAGAGATGTTCGCTTCAGTTGTTTGTTCTCTCTCAGCGGTCTTCCTGGCAACTTTAACTTTGTCCTCCAAAATTTGTATTTTTCAGTCCAGTATGGTTTGTAATTTTTCGTCGCTCCATGGAATAGACTCAATGGCCACCTGTATTATTGCTCTGTTTAAACTTTCCACCATTTGCTTAATGTTGCCATATCGTGTATTTATGTTTTCACAATATTTGTCTGTTAGTATGGCAAATCTGTCCCAATCGACAATGCTCGTCCGCATGATTGTGCAGGAAGCATTAGCAAGGAAGAAGTGGGAAATTTTGCAACATCCAGCCTGATTTGTCACCATGTAATTTTCATTTGTTCGGACGTCTAAAAAAAAAAGCTCTCAAGGGGCAACGATTTCGCACAGATGCAGAGGTAATGAACGCGGTAATCACTTGGTTCAGTGACCAACCACAATCCATTTTTGCGGACGGCATTCGCCGCCTACCTACGCAATGGGATGCTTGCCTGAATGCCTACGGCGACCTCTTCTGATCAACCCATGGTGCATAATTCATTCAAAATGAATGCTTTGTTTAATTCTACCACACCTGTTAATGTTTCTTTCATGCTTTTGTAATAAAGCCTTCGGAACAGGTTTCAAATGAACGCCCCTAATATATATATATATATGTATATTTGAAATGTGCTAGAATGACCGCTGTGTCACATATACGCCGTTCCTTCTCCACTAAACTGCCATGATGCCAGACTAAGATAAACAAATTACCTTGTAGTATAGTGTGAAATACTGCAAACACGAAAATGTTCTCTGTCGATTTTAAGATCATTAACAATTTTAAATAATATTTTGTCAATTTAAGGCTATAGTTTGTAATTTTCATGTCTTTCTTCTTCTTCTTCTTCTTCTTCTTCTTCTTCTTCTTCTTCTTCTTCTTCTTCTTCTTCTTCTTCTTCTTCTTCTTCTTCTTTCGTTCGCTTGAAATATGTCTTTAACTGCAATGTTGTCTCTTGTATCAATAATCTTTGTTTCATGTCTTTAAAATCTACGTATTTCGATTACTTTAAAATCCTAAAAATCGCACTGCTCTAGGGATTGGTCATTATTTTATTCCCTAATTATTTAGAGAAATTTGAGTATCAAAATATTTATTTGGCTTGTTTCTATCAATGTTTGGCATTAAAATGAAAATGTATCCTGGTATCCCCGCTACAGTATCGCAATATTAATTAGAATCCAAGAGACCAAGAGAGGGGAAGACCAAGAGAGACCCTGCGTAGAACCATCATTAGAGAAGGCTCATTCAATGGCCAAGTAAATATCCAAGATCTACAACAGGTAGCAGCGAACCGCCAAGCATGGAGAGTCAGGACTTCTGCTCTATGCGCCGCCTTAGGCTCAAGAGGAAAGACTATTAGAATCAGGGTGACCAGATTGGCTTTTTTGACGCCAAATTTAACAAATTTGGCCTTTAAAAACAGGTTTGGCGTCAGCAAATCAGTTTGGTGTTTTTGGCTTTTTTGGCTTTTTAAAAGTAAAACGTTTACAAATGTTTTTAAAACATTGAAATTTAAAAAACCGTTAATGTTTGTATTAATCACGAATGGTTTTCGTACTGTACTTGTACCTGGTCCTGTTCTATGCGCACTGACGCATTGCGCAGCTTACTGTTTAGTTCAGTTTTCAAATTCATTATACCCTCATCGCAAGTCGCAAATATTTCTTCTTATTGAGCCTATTAATATTATCATGCCAAATGGAAACCATCTTATGATACTAATCGGGACGCAGAGGTGTTTCCAAGGCACCAGGGCCGGGTTATATACTGGCCAAGACCTACTGACACGTCCTCGTCGAGCGTCCTGAGCAACAGGTCCCTTCGGGGTCCTGGCTAAAGTCAGTAGGATAGTTGATTCCTCCGAAGTCGGAGAGTATCTGCCTGTACGGCGAGGAACCACCAGTCTGCACACCAATAAGCCATACATGGGACAACGGATACTCACGCAAACCTCAGGTCCTGTATGACATCACACTGATGTTGGACAACAGGATGTCTTCATCCGACATACAGGACTTCGCGTTGGAGCTCAAGCCAACGAACACAAGCAAGCAAGCATGATACTAATCGGAAATATAATGATCAATGGGAAAAGACATCTGTGTGGCTCAAGAAATCCACTGACGGTTCTGAACAGGCATATTCCAAATCGTGCCATGTAATATTGTTTCAAGATTTTCAAATCTCGCGAATCATACAACAGAAAAACAAAAGCAGAGCGCGCCATCTTCTTCACAAAAAGCACTTTCAATGGTGACAATAAGCTAGAAAATTGATGATAAAGTCAAATTAGCAGAGTTACAAATTGCTGTTAGCATGGCCTGACATAGTTAGTACCATACGCACCATCGATCACTGCCCATGGATGTGGCAGCACTCTTGGTCAGATAAAATAGCACCGAACGAAGTGCATATCACTAATAAAAAATGTTCTTTCACCGTCTTTAAGATCTGATCTAATTCTAGATCTGCAAAACAAGAAGTATGCACTCATCATTGATGAGTCCACTGATGTCTCGACCCAAAAGTATTTGTGCATTTTAGTTAGATACCTCAGCGATAAAAGAAATGAAATTACTATTAATTTTCTAGGTTTGATTCCAGTTCAGGAGGCTACAGAAGATAATATATTTAATTTGATTAACACTGAAATTGAAAAATGTAATCAATCATTAAAAAATTGCATTGGTTTTGCATCCGACGGTGCTTCCAATATGGTTGGATGCAACAATTCAGTTTGGTCCAGAATGACAGATGTATCACCTTCATGTGTTCAGTATAAGTGTGTTTGCCATTCATTAGCATTGTGCATCAAATATGCATTGTTAAAACTACCTTCAAACATTGGATTTTTGCTGACAGAAATACCAAATTGGTTTAGACAGCAATCTAAGACGAGAAGCATTTAAAGATTTATTCAAAATTATGAACTCATCGGGAGAATTTCAGCAAGCTAGAACTGCACCCTTCCTTTTGAGAAAATGTCTTCTACTCGCTGGCTTGTCCGGGAAAAAGTAATGTTCTACATTCTAATGAATTGGGAAGAAGTCAAGGCTTATTTTATGTCTGCTGAATTAGCAAATTATGACACTAAATTTAAGTCACGACTTATAAAGGAAATTCTAGATCAAAGAAACTACCTTTATTTTCATTTTGCAACCCCTATTGTGCAGGAATTCGAAAGGTTAAATAGCCTTTTTCAGAAAAGTAAGGCAGATCCTCACGAATTACACGAAGTACTATTTTTGTATTATAAGATTAAGTCTTAATGACCCTAGACCCCGAGGTAGACCAAGAAGACGGTGGAGAGATAATATATATACAGACCTACAAGAACTTGGAATCAACGACTGGCAAGAGAAGGTCAACCAGAAAGACGAATGGAGACGGATTGTATCTGCAGCAAAGAATCTCAATGGCTCGGAACGCTGAAGAAGAAGAAGAAGAAGAAGAAGAAGAAGAAGAAGAAGAAGAAGAAGAAGAAGAAGAAGAAGAAGAAGAAGAAGAAGAAGAGTCTTAAAAGTAGGATTTATGATACCAATAATAAGAAAAAAAATATTTCTAATGTTGATTTTGGCATCAAATTCCTGTCAGAGTGTGATAACTACATTCAGAAAAGTTCTGATGCGAAAATTAATTGCCAACAAGAGGTCTTAGATCTCAAAGAACGATGCTTATCCATGCTAGAAGAAGCATTTGACCAAGTTAGAAAGCGGCTTCCTTCAGCAAGAAATATATTTAAAGATCTGACCAATTTTAGCCCTGGAATAATCTTAAACCAGGCTTCTAGACCACTATTTTCGAAATTCCCCTTTTTTGAATTTGACTGAAGAAAATCACCACACTATTATTGAAGAGCAATACAGAAAATTGCCTTTTATAGATTGGAAGGAAGAAGAACAATTTAAAGAAAATGGACTGCCTAAAGATACAGAGCAGTTCTGGCAAGGAGTCATGAAACATCCCCAATTTAAAGAGCTTGCTTCTTTTGCTCTTACTTGCTTAATAACACCTATTAGCAATGCTGCAGTGGAGAGGATGTTCTCTCTTTTAACGTGCATAAAAACCAAAGCAAGGAATAGACTTCAGCTGTCTCTCTTAGAAGCAATTATTATAATTAGAGCAGAACTATTATCTTCAAACAAGTGCTGTAATGAATTTGTTCTTTCATCCAAAATGTTGAATGATTTCAAAGCTGGAATTATATATTCTAATGAATCCTGTATTGAATTTCTCAACAATGAAGAGGAATACTTACTTGAAGAAGAGGTCTACATGTGATGTAAGTATATGACGTCATCAAATTGGGGCAATCGTCGTCGTTGCTTCGTCGTCGTTCTCGTTCAGATGCATTCGCACTGCGAGCGCTAACAAGTAAAGTCGCATTATTCTGTCAAGAAGCCTGATCAGCGGGAAACTGTCACGTGGAAAATCCAACAACAAGAAACACGCTGTTGCCAAGATGTGCAGCGTGGGAGCCGACAACAAGAAGAAGAACGTCGAGAGCCCACCTGCTAGCTGCATCAAAGAGCCTGATACTACACCGATTACTGAAGCTACCACGAGGGAGAAGATTGACAGCCCAACACAGTCAAGAACCAAGACAGCAGAGAAGGAGGAGAAAGACACCAGAGTCGGAAACACCGACTCAAAAACAGTCCGATGGGTTGTCAAGCGGATTCCTGTGGAGATGACAGATGAAGAAATCCTGAAGCAGCTGCGTGAAGAGAATCTTCACACCCGATTCTTGAAGGATGAGCGGCTTCTCACCTACTCCAAGATACCTACAACCTTGGCAGTAGTGACGTCGGAGGGCAGCGAGATGCCGAACACAGTATCATTCAACAAGAGAATGCAGCGACCAGAGAGATTCATACCAAGAATCACGCAATGTTCCAGATGTCAGAAGGCCGGCCACAGCAGAGCTACGTGTCGCAGTAAGACGGAAATCTGCCGATACTGCGCCGCTCACCACGCCTTCAAGGAGTGTCCGCTGGCCAAGATGGACACGGACTTCCGAGCACCCAACAACAAAAGAAAGTGTGCCAACTGCCTGGGCAAACATGGAGCAAGATGCCTGGGCTGTCCGTACCTGCAGAGACATAGAGACGTCTTAAAAATCGCCATCATCACAAAGACTCCATTCAAGGAAGCAATGCAGAGGGGCGAGACAGCCACGGGTATAGCACAAGCTGAAAGAGATCAACTTCAAAAGCAGATAGACGAGTTGAAGAAACAAGTCAAAGCACTGCTGACGAGGACTCCGACCAGTGATAATGAGAAGCTGCTGGCCGATATGAAAGAAATCCAGCTCAACATTAAACAAGAGATCCAGCGCATGGCTGAGATGAAAAAGGAGAACGAAGAAATCCTACAAATGATCAAGAACGAAAGAGAACTGCATAGAGCTGAAATGGAACTCTTTCAAAGCAAACCAGCAGAATCCATACAAGAACCCACAGAGAAACCGCAAGATGAAAACCAAGATACCGAGCCTGAACCGAAAGCTAAAGCCAGCAGCCCAACCACAACGCCCAAGAGGGCACTACTATACCGTCGGATCTCTGAAGGAGGCACATAATGCCCAGTCGACAAGGAGGAACTCAAGCGCGAGGAATTCAGAAGGTGCTGGGAAGAAAAAGAAAAGAAGAAGCCTAAAAAACTCCGGGGGAAACCGATGGTATACCCAGTAGTACACTACAACTGTGAGGCCGACTTCGAGTACTATATCGAGGACGGTATAATCGTCCCATGGCTGACCACGGAGGAAGAAAACGCTAGGCAGCAGATACGCAAACGCAACAAGAAGGAAAATGAAAACGTCGAAAAGGTCCTACAGAAAATACACAAAAAAATGAAATAAAATACCAAATAAAAAGTCCTTTTAAGGACTGCAACCAGTCAAGCCTGGAGCCTGCACTAACAACGAAAACAAAAGGAAACATGCACAAAGGACAGCCGCCGACCTATCCCCCAGCTGGAGTGGGATCACGAAAAGTCCTTATAAGGACTGCAGCCAGACGAGCCAGGAGCCTACACTAACAAAGAAAACCATAACAACAGAAGAGCACAAAGGATAGCCGCCGACCACTGCTGACGTCACAGACACAAACGGTACATAACCAGTCCGAGACAGGACTCACAAGACAAGAATTAGGGTGAATAAACCCACAAAAACCACGTACCTCAACAATAACCACAGCTGATGAAGCAGGTTAGACGAGGTCGAATTTGGAATTTTTGTTTTTGAAATGGAATCGTAATCGGCAAGATGGTTGTAAACCAGTGGTTCCCAAGCTTTTCAAGCAGAGGGCCATATCTACTATTTTCGGTAGTTAAGCGGGCCACAACGTTATCTGTATATATAAAACAAAGTGTATGTATGTAAATATGTATGTCCTTTATTTTTTCGCTAACGGCCCATCCGATTGAGATGAAATTTTCTACACGTCTTCCTTTCATTCCAGAGCTGCCAACTGTGATATTTTTTAAGTGTGAAATCGCCTGCTTACTCAGTATTATTTCATTTTTCATTTTTCATTAAAATTTATATATAGCTAAGGGACTTAACTCTAGAAAAAGTTATTTCAAGGGGCATAACTTTTAATAACATTGTTGTATAACTTATAGTCATATTGTTGTATCGTTTTCAAAGATTTATAAACTCTTTGTCTATAGTTATGTACCGGCATATGAGTTATAATAAATAATGATACAATCTTTAAGGCATTTTCAAAGTTTACATAAAAATAATGCATAATGCATAACATTGTAACTCATCTTTCTATGCTTAAGAAATTATCTTAAAGATGTTGAACAATATCATCGCATCTTTAATGTTTTCCGCTATCATATCGGCACGATTCGCTTGACAGCACTTCTCAGCGCTATCAAGCCAAGACGCCTTACACATTTCAAGCAGCCTGATACGGGGGGAAAATGGCACGTCGTAATAGCACAAAGAAACAAGCAGCTTCCAAGATGCATAGTGAGAAAACCGACCAGACTATCAAGAAGACGAACCTGCCTTTGGAGAGTCTGCATGCAAGCTGTAATAAAGTATCTGAACCTACAGTCAATGAAACTACCAATAAGAAGAGCGACGACTACCCACAGACGAACACAAAAACTTGTGAGAGGAAGGAGGACCAAGACACCAGAATCAGAAACACTGATTCAAACACAGTCAGATGGGTGGTCAAGCGGCTAAAAATGGAGCTTACTGATGAACAAATACAGAAGCAGCTGCAGGAAGAAAATCTTCAATTCAACATTTTGAAGGCAGAGCGGATTCTTACCTACTCAGAATTAAATGAGATGCTCCACACCAGTGACTGGGCGAACCCGGGCCGGGTCAGGCAGACAGACAGACAGACAGACAGACAGACAGACAGATAGATAGATAGATAGATAGATAGATAGATAGATAGATAGATAGATAGATAGATAGATAGATAGATAGATAGATAGATAGATAGATAAACAGACAGGGAGGGAGGGAGGGATAGACGGAGGGAGAGACAGAGGGATGGGTCTATTAGACAGACAGACAGACAGACAGAGATAAATAGATAGACAAACAGACTGACAGACACAGACAGACAGACAGACAGATAGTCGGTAACGGAAACGAGAACTTATATGACTACTTATATGAATTAAATGAGATGCTCCCCACCAGGGACTGGGCGAAGCCGGGCCGGGTCAGGCAGACAGACAGACAGACAGACAGACAGACAGACAGACAGACAGACAGATAGATAGATAGATAGATAGATAGATAGATAGATAGATAGATAGATAGATAGATAGACAAACAGACAGGGAGGGAGGGAGGGATAGACGGAGGGAGAGACAGAGGGATGGGTCTATTAGACAGACAGACAGACAGACAGACAGAGATAGATAGATAGACAAACAGACAGACACAGACAGACAGACAGACAGACAGATAGTTGGTAACGGGAACGAAAACTTATATGACTACTTATATGAATTAAATGAGATGCTCCCCACCAGGGACTGGGCGAAGCCGGGCCGGGTCAGCTAGTCTTATATATAAAAGGCCATCTCCGTCTGTCTGTATGTCCGTATGTCCTTTATGCGCTCGCGAACGGCCCATCCGATTGAGATGAAATTTTCTACACGTCTTCCTTTCATTCCAGCGCAGCCCACTGTCATATTTTTTTAGTGTGCAATCGACTGCTTACCCAATATTATTTAATTTTCCATTTTTCATTATAATTTCATATATCTCAGGGGACCTAACTCTGTAAAAGTTATTTCAAGGGGAATAACTTTTCTGTATACCTTATAGTCATATTGTGGCATCGTTTTCAAAGATTTATAAACTCTTTGTCCATAGTTATGTACCGGCATATGAGTTATAATAAATAATGATACAATCTTTAAGGCATTTTCAAAGTTTTCATAAAAATAATGCATAATGCATAACATTGTAACTCATCTTTCTATGCTTAAGAAATTATCTTAAAGATGTTGAACAATATCATCGCATCTTTAATGTTTTCCGCTATCATATCGGCACGATTCGCTTGACAGCACTTATCAGCGCTATCAAGCCAAGACGCCTTACACATTTCAAGCAGCCTGATACGGGGGGAAAATGGCACGTCGTAATAGCACAAAGAAGCAAGCAGCTTCCAAGATGCATAGTGAGAAAACCGACCAGACTATCAAGAAGACGAACCTGCCTTTGGAGAGTCTGCATGCAAGCTGTAATAAAGTATCTGAACCTACAGTCAATGAAACTACCAATAAGAAGAGCGACAACTACCCACAGACGAACACAAAAACTTGTGAGAGGAAGGAGGACCAAGACACCAGAATCAGAAACACTGATTCAAACACAGTCAGATGGGTGGTCAAGCGGCTAAAAATGGAGCTTACTGATGAACAAATACAGAAGCAGCTGCAGGAAGAAAATCTTCAATTCAACATTTTGAAGGCAGAGCGGATTCTTACCTACTCAGAATTAAATGAGATGCTCCACACCAGTGACTGGGCGAACCCGGGCCGGGTCAGGCAGACAGACAGACAGACAGACAGACAGATAGATAGATAGATAGATAGATAGATAGATAGATAGATAGATAGATAGATAAACAGACAGGGAGGGAGGGAGGGATAGACGGAGGGAGAGACAGAGGGATGGGTCTATTAGACAGACAGACAGACAGACAGAGATAAATAGATAGACAAACAGACTGACAGACACAGACAGACAGACAGACAGATAGTCGGTAACGGAAACGAGAACTTATATGACTACTTATATGAATTAAATGAGATGCTCCCCACCAGGGACTGGGCGAAGCCGGGCCGGGTCAGGCAGACAGACAGACAGACAGACAGACAGACAGACAGACAGATAGATAGATAGATAGATAGATAGATAGATAGATAGATAGATAGATAGATAGATAGATAGATAGATAGACAAACAGACAGGGAGGGAGGGAGGGATAGACGGAGGGAGAGACAGAGGGATGGGTCTATTAGACAGACAGACAGACAGACAGACAGAGATAGATAGATAGACAAACAGACAGACACAGACAGACAGACAGACAGACAGATAGTTGGTAACGGGAACGAAACTTATATGACTACTTATATGAATTAAATGAGATGCTCCCCACCAGGGACTGGGCGAAGCCGGGCCGGGTCAGCTAGTCTTATATATAAAAGGCCATCTCCGTCTGTCTGTATGTCCGTATGTCCTTTATGCGCTCGCGAACGGCCCATCCGATTGAGATGAAATTTTCTACACGTCTTCCTTTCATTCCAGCGCAGTCCACTGTCATATTTTTTTAGTGTGCAATCGACTGCTTACCCAATATTATTTAATTTTCCATTTTTCATTATAATTTCATATATCTCAGGGGACCTAACTCTGTAAAAGTTATTTCAAGGGGAATAACTTTTCTGTATACCTTATAGTCATATTGTGACATCGTTTTCAAAGATTTATAAACTCTTTGTCCATAGTTATGTACCGGCATATGAGTTATAATAAATAATGATACAATCTTTAAGGCATTTTCAAAGTTTTCATAAAAATAATGCATAATGCATATCATTGTAACTCATCTTTTTATGCTTAAAGAATAAATAAATAATAGTTACCTTATCTCTATCAAGTTTGAAGATTTTATATTTCTTTACACTGTCGCCAACTCTAAGTAGACATGGAACAACTTCAGCCATTATTACATCTACAGGCATATGCGTTATATTCCTCCTCCTCCTCCTCCTCTCCCCTCCTCCACCTCCTACCCTCTTCCTCTTCCCCTCCCCCTCCTCCCTCTCCCTCCTCCATCCTCCTCTTCCCTCTTTCTCCTCCTCCTCCTCCCTCTTCCTCCTCCTCTTTCCTCCTCCTCCTTCCTCCTCCTCCCTCTTCCTCCCTCTTCCTCCTCCTGCCTCCTCCTAATCACTCCTCTTCCTTCCTCCTCCCTTCTCCTCGCTTCTCCTCCTACTCCCTCCTCCTCCCTCCTCCTCCTACGTCATCCCCCTCCTCCCTTCTCCTCCTTCTCCTCCCTCTTCCTCCCTCCTCCTCCTTCTCCTCCCTCCTCCTCCTCCCTCCTCCTCCCCTCCTCCTCCCTCTTCCTCATCCCTCCTCCTCCCTTCTCCTCCTCCCTCCTCATCCTCTCTCCTCCTCCTCCCTCTACCTCCTTCCTCCTCCTCCCTCCTCCTTCCTCCACAGCCCTCATCCTCCTCCCTCTTCCTCCTCCTCCCTCCTCATCCTCCCTCCTCCTCCTCCCTCTCCTTCTCCTCCCTCCTCCTTCTCCCTCCTCCTTCTCCCTCTTCCTCCTCCCTCCTCCTCCCTCCTCCTCCTCCCTCCTCCTCCTCTCTCCTCCTCCCTCCTCCTCCCTCCATCTCCCTCATCCTCCCTCTCCTCCTCCCTCCTCCTCCCCCTCCTCCTCCTGCGTTCTTCTCCTCCCTCCTTCTCCCTCTTCCTCCTCCTCCTTCCTCCTCCCTCTTCCTCCTCCCTCTTCCTCCTCCCCTCCTCCTCCCACCTCCTCCTCCCTCCTCCTGCCTCCTCCTCCTCCCTCATCCTCCTCCTTCCTCCTCCTTCCTCCTTCCTCCTCCTCCCTCCTCCTCCTCTCCCCTCCTCCTAATCCCTCCTCCTCCCTACTACTCCTCCTCCTTCCTCCTCCCTCCTCTTCCCTCCTCCTCCTCTCTCCGCCTATCTCTTCCTCCCTCCTACTCCTCCCTCTTCCTCCTCCCAGCTCCTACTCCTCCTTTTTCTTCTTCTTCTGCTGCTGCTACCGCTGCTCCATTTACCCAAGTTAATTGTTGGGGAAGATGTAAAGATCTTTCAAGTGCTCTTTCTAATGCTTTTTGTAAGCTGGTCTTCGTTTATCTAAGGTTGTTCTAACTGCAACCAATAAATGATTAGACAGACAGACAGACAGACAGACAGACAGACAGACAGACAGACAGACAGTCGGGAACGGGAACTTATATGACTACTTATATAAATTAAATGAGATGCTCCCCACCAAGGACTGGGCGAAGCCGGGCAGGGTCAGCTAGTTAAATTATAAAAGTCTTGCAATATCATTCTTACCTTAACTTTCTTAACTTTCGTCATCAAAATTCTAAAACTTTAAAGACAGTCAATGTCATTACTACACTGCGGTCATTTTTTGGTTTAAAATCAAAAGTTCATTTAACAATAAATTTTTAATCAGTTTTGAAAATCGCTATTAATGTAATTAATTTACAATTGTAACTGTTCTTCATAATCAGTTACTTCAGTTCAGAAGCCAGTTTATCAATGTCTGAGCACAAATCTGTCGTGCCCAAAGTCATAAGCGCAGCTAGGCTACTGTCGGTGAGTCTGGAACGTTACTTGAATTTTATAACGGTCATTGCGGAACATGACTGCTCGCATCCGTAAGTGGAACCAAAACGACAAATGTATCTCTGGGCGAAAGAACGTAAGTGTTCAAATTGTTCGACAGGCAATAGTCGCTAGAATTAAATCATATGATCAGCTAAAGGTGAAGCAGGCAGCTCTAGAAATTTACATCTCAGTACAGAATTACATTTCAAATCAATTACTTCGTGCTGAAGGTTTTGCTGTAATTGACGGAGCTAGGCATCAGAACATACGAACGGATTTATGAAGAGGGCAAAATTATCCTCCTCTTTTGTGAGCTCTTGAAATCTCGACTGAAAGATATCCAGAAGACTTTCAACTTTTACTTTGTACTGTAACAAGTCACATTTCTTTTGCACCACAAACGCCTCTAAAGTCCCTTCAGTCAGCTGTCTGATAAACAGTCTTAGTCTCATTTTAAATGAAGAAATGTCATCGCACAAATTTGTGAATAGTTTGTTTTCCCCCTGGATCCTCGCATTTAAAGAGTTCAAATGAGACGTGATGTCCACCAAAAATGACAGGTCATTAAGCCAGTCCTCGTTCAGCAGACATTCCCGTTCTGTAGGCAATTCATTTATTTCAGACGGAAACAGATAGACAAAAGAATTTTTAGTGTCTGGAAACGTGACAGAACTTTCCCTTTAGATAGCAATCTGACATCACAGTGTAACAGTAGCTCTCCGTATTCCTAGTTCAGGTCTCATAGAAACTGTCTGAACTCACGCCTGTTCAGCGGCTTACTTCGAATTTTGTTTACACATCTCAGAAAAACATCGATGAGATGTTTCAGATTTAATGTCTTTCCACACAGAGCTTCTTGGTGAATGATACAATGATATTTTAATATAGTTTGGCCAAGAAACTGTTCCAATAATGCTAGACATCCAGACATTTTACCCGTCAAAGCCAGAGCACCGTCGGTGCATACACTGTGCAATTTAGTCCATTCTGTGTTGTTTTTCTCTACACACAACTTCAGAGTTTCAAACAGGTCAGTCTATTTGGTGGTTGCATGCATCGATTCAAGTCCTAGAAGTTCTCCAATGACTTCAAAATTATCGTTTATTGCTGGAACAAAAACTGCGACCTGAGCTGTGTCAGAAATGTCAGTGGATTCATCCATTGCCAATGAATAAAAATTTACAATTTACAAAATCCGCAAATTAAGCAAACTGGTTTACCACTACGGCTAGGCATAAACATAAATTTATCCGTCCAATCGTCGTTGAATTCACAAGCAGTGTCATGAGTCAAATGACAGTGATGCAGGCAATGGATGAGTAGCGCATCAAAGAAGAAGATAAAGGGTGTCACAAATGGTGAACATTGTGACACCAACATTGAACGCAATTTAGACGTCATGATAGGACGTCACCTAACGCCATAACGGCTTAAGCTTTAGTGTGTGTGCCAGCGGACAAGGTGATCGGATGTGCTTTCAATATCAGTCTCGGGAGTCAAACTGTGACCGAAGTTCATAAGTCACCAAAAACAGCGCTAGCTGGTGTATGGTGAGCTCCAGTGGAAGGTAGGAGTAGTATATTGGATGTGCATGATACAATAGGCGGCTGGCCTTGTTCCCAACACTTTCACTGGTCTGTGGAGATGATTTATGGTTAACGTGCGGGAGTGCATGGAGAGAGAGAATGACTGAAGTCAGCATCAATCCCACACTCATTACCGTAGTCGACGACCAGCTGTAAGAAATACATTACAGTTCATTCCATCAGTATATGCGTTGAGTCGTTGTTGTGGAATTCAGATGGTTACCCTGTCCTGTGTCAGAATGCATCAATATATGCTGTCATGTACCCCTGATGCCCAGAGCCACATAGAGCTTGAGGTGAGCTCGCTACATTATAGAGCCTGAACTCGTATCATTGTAGAGGAAGCAACCTCGCCTCTTGACATGGGAGCATCGTCCGAAGAGATTTGAACCATTGGTTTTGACATTGGAGCGTCACCCGAAGAAATTTGAACCATTACTTCGTGACATAGTGACGGTCAGTTTCTCAGCCTGATAAAGAAATACATTCATGAACACGCAACTTATCTGTAAATGTGAGGATCATGCCGATCAATAGCTGGTGATCAAGTGGTGCATCCTGGGTTGTTTAATTGTCTTATCATCGTATAAATGATTGACCGCACGGTCAGTGTCAGTTGGAGACTGTTTTCTGGATGCTAAAGAGGTCGGTACTGTACTTAATTGTCCGAGAGCCGTATATTGACATTATCGCTCTAATTGTTGATCTAGATAGAGAACATTTGCTTACGAGTTATTATAATCATTATAAGAGCAAGATTGAAAATCTAAGTGGACTATATTTGGAAAAACTATCAATTACCAGTTTGGGGAGTAAAAATAGATGTCACGATACATAGGAGACACACGTGATACGGAAGATTTGTAATAACTGATTGATATCAAGATCTACAAAGGCAGTGATTGTCGGATCGTCATTGGGTTACCTTCGCTGGTTGATTGTATCGTCTATACCAACAACAGTTCGTCACAGTGACATATGTTCTACGGAAAACGAATTTTGGTTTTTCCAGTGCAATCGAGTGGATTGTTCTACTATCAAACTGTTGGAAAAGGTTTACTTAGTTTTGAGCTAAGTATTCTATTTGTTTGTGGTTTGTCAGTAATTAGTTATGGTCAGAATACTGTAATTTTGCACGCATTTATTTTGTCTTCATTATCGTAACCGTGATGACGTCATAGGCGTGATACACAATTTTATGCTATTTTGGGTTGTGAGTTCGTAGGCGCGGTGCATTATTGAGTTGTTACATAATGCTGGAATCTAAAGAACTTTAACTCTGTCTAAACTGTAACTGCTGAGTTATAGGTCGTGTCTATTATAAAATTATTTGTCATTTTCATTATTAATGTATCTAATTGTAATTTATTAATTATTTCTTTCGACTTTCTTCGATTTTATCTGTCGAATTTAATACTTATAAGCCATGTTTATGGTTGGGTAAAATATTTTTTTTTTCTTTTCATTCATTTCGCACTTTGATTATTATTATTGAATATTGTAGAAACATAAAAACATGTCATCATTACAGGATTTTGTTACAATTGGGAAAGATGCAGGTTTGACAGGAGCAGATCTTATATCGTGGTCGGAGAAACAATTTACAGATTTTCAAGCTCACGAAAGGAACGAAAGAGTTGCGATTAGACAATTGGAAAAGGATCGACTAGATGAACAAGAGAGACAAAGAGTATTTGAGAAGGAAAAAATGGCTATGGAAAATGACAGAATTGCAGCTCAAATTGCAGCAGATAAAGAGAGGATAGGCCGCAGAAAATGACAGAATTGCAGCTCAATTGGTTGCTGATAAGGAAAGGATGGCATTGCAAATCGCTGCAGATAAGGAAAAACTAGATAGAGAAGCACAATTAAGAGAAAAAGAGATGGCTTTTAATCTTGAGAAATTGAATACAGAAAAGCTTCTGAAGGAAAAAGAATTGGAGAATAACTTCAAAATGAAACAATACGAGAACGACAAGGATGAACAGATTGCTAGAAACAAAGTGGAGGCACAATCCACAGATGCCATTAAGAAATATAATGGGGTGATAAAGACATACTCCAACTCCGATTCCGTCTCTGCATGGCTAACTAATTTTGAGCTAATCTTGAGACACTATGGAGTTGCGGAGACCGAATGGGCAGTTTTGCTGCATAGGCACTTAAGTGGTGAACCTTTGCAGGTTGTAGAACTGATCCCAGATGAGTTACGTAGTGATTACTCATACATTCGAAAGAGATTGCTGTCGCATTTTTGTCTTGACGAATTTGGCCTTCGTGCATCATTCAAAAATCTTAGTCCTAAAGCAGGACAGACGTTCCTTGACTTCTCCTCTTTGACTCAATTAACATTCGATAAATGGGCTCGATCAGCCAATGTTACTGATGACTACAAGAAGCTACGTGACTTGATTGTTAGAGACAGACTGATCTCGGCGGTTCCTCCATCTATGTCTACCTTTCTTATTGAACAGAAATGTTCGAGTATACAGCAGATGGATGAAAAGGGAGAGTCTTTCTTCGACGCCCACAAAGACATATTTAATAATAGTTTTTCCCCATTGGTGGAGACAAACGCATGTGATAGATTCCCTCAGAAATCAAGGAGGCAGGGATACAAAACACAACAACAGTCTGGTGGACAACATCAAAGGAGGGAAAAACAACAACAACCAAATTATCAACCTTATGTTAAACACGAGAAAAAGGGTGTATGGACAACTTGTAAATACTGTGGGTTTACCCACGGCTCAAATCAAATGTGTGACAAACATCCGCAGTTTGACAGTTACATAAAGAAATTAGCACTTAGAAATAGAGACAGATTTAACACCTATCAAAGACAAACACAATGCTTTAAATGTAAAAGTTTTGGACATATGTTTTTATCTTGTCCTTTAAGACAACTGTATAAAGAAGCAAACATAGGGATGCTAACATCTAGTAGTGACAGTGACTCGGACGAGACTAGTCATGCAAATACGGTAGAAGTGGAATATTCTCCCATCGACCCAACGTGTGATACATGCAAGATCTTTCACAAAGAGGGCAACTTGACGTGTGGTCATAAAATACATGTGCAGGAGGCTAATGCGGTCCAAATTACCAATGGATCACTGATCGTACAACACGCCATAGTGAATGGAAAGAAATGTAGCTTAGTACGCGATTCCGGGTCGAGTATAGTGGGAATACATAAAAAGCTAATTAATGAAACCGACTATACTGGAGAGCATGTGACCTGTAGAACTTTTGGAGGTAGAAGAGAAAGGTTTTCCAGTTGCCTGGGCTGATATAAACTGCCCATATTTTTCTAGGAAAATAAAGGTAGCTGCGTTGCCGGACCCATTTGTGGATGTCTTTATTGGAAATATCCCTGAATTATGTGATGTTTCGTGTGAGGACATAACAGAATGGGAAAGGAAGCATATTGTAGCAAACACCGTTAATAATACACAAATACAAAAGGAAAGTCGATTACCTCATGATGGTCTGGCTTTCAAACACACACATGTCACATCCAGTTATGGTGGAACCTAAAGATAATAAGACAGTTCAAGCCGCAGCAATAACGCTGCAACAGGACATCATACAAGTGGATAGAAAACCACGGACATATGACATATCAGTGACAGTTCCGTCTTGTAATATGTGTATGAAAACAGATACTTCATTGGATTTAGTCGAGACTTTCTTCTGGTTGATTTCCTTGCTATCTATCATAACTAACAAAGTAATAAAATGTATAGCTAAGGTTACAGGGAGTGTGATTAAGATGGTACAATATGGTGTACGCCGGAAGGTGAGCCATATTATAGGTATATATGATGAATTCTGTACAATGTATTCTAACTACCTGCCTGACGACACGGTATGACGAATCTGAGAGTCCTTTGCAGGAAGCACATTCAATGATCAGTCCTAAGATCATTTTCGGAGCAAATAATGGTGTTGTGGTGGATGGTACATGTTTACTGTCTGTCGTGTACATTCTTCCACAAGGTTGTAGGAAAATACTACATCTTGTCTTGTACTCTGGGAGAAAGGTATACGAATCACACAAACGCTATGAAATTACTTTATCGTTGGTAAATTCTGGTCAGAAATTGGTTAAATATCTGTTAGGAAGAAAATTCTTGGTCATCTCAAAGTGAATTTTACTGGCCATAAATAAAACATGTAGCGTCATTGTGATTGTATTGTCATCATAAATATTGTTATAAGTGGAGTGTATTGTATTTGTATTATTGTCTGGTTCGTATTATCAATCATTTTTTTTAATAAGCGATTATCTTTATCTAAAACCTAGGCTCAAATAGACTGGGTAAGAGCGAGCATGGCGAAATTTATATAGTTGTATGGATCATATCTGAGATGGTGGAGGATTCTATACACATGACCGCGCCAGTAGCGCCTTTCTGTTTATAGGAATTCTTATACCTTCTTTTTGTTTTCAGAATTATCCGTTATCATTCTACATTTATTATTTAAAGACATCACAAACGTATCAGCCATAATACTGAAATAGTACATCATCGTACATTCCTAGACAGATGGTTTGTTTTGTCGCATTCGGATGTTTGATTTTACGATAGAGCCAAATAAAACTGAATTTGCATTCAGGAATTCAATTTTTAGAACATAAAATAATCTAGCTGATCTACTCAGTAGACTATAAATAAATTATGAATGTTTTATGTATATATATATATATATATATATATTTATGTTTTCTGATTTATTTTTTTTTTTTTAGTGTAACATTACGGTAGGATGACTGTGGCTAAGTCTGAATTACCACAGATAAATATATAATTTTTTTTTAAAAGAAAGTATGGACGTGAATTAGTCACTTGTTGTTATTATTATTTCAGAGAAACAGGTGAAAAGTTTCACGTGGCTAGATGAGTCTATTGCAGGGGCGGCATAACCAATTTGTGTGGCTTCATTCTTTCACAAGCCAATATGGTACTATCGGTGGTGGTTTGTAGATAATTTTAATTGTGTTAGTATAAGAAAATTATGAACAAATTCATGATTTTGGAATTTTTAATATAGGACATAAACTCGAGGACAGAGTCTGTGCGAATCTCCGTTAAGATTAATTAAGTTTATCTTAAGTGATTAACATATTTTATAAAAGAATATGTTTATTGTTTTAATGTTATGTTTATATATTTTGTTTTTATAATTATTATGAGGATTGATATTTGTTATTTTAATTATCCAGACATTGATGTGTGGTATTTCATAATGTCAGTAGTATGTGCTGTGTTAACTATTGATCATCATACATATCATTTTCACGATGGATGAAGGAAGAGAAAGGAATGAAAGAAAATTAATAGACACAAACATATAGTAAACACTACACATTATAGGATACATAGATACATATAACAAATGAACAACACACTATAGCTATATAACACAGTGATATTGAGAATAGTTTTCCCTATCGACATGCTATAGCGAAAAGAAATGAGGGTGTGCCAGGTCGACTTGCAGTTGTGAGGATATATGTATTCACGTCAGGGACAATCAGTTGTCGACTACGGATCATGTGATCGTTGGGTATGCAACACTGGATGGTGTTTTTATTTAACTGACGGCACTCGGGGATATAGAGACCGTTAGTAGTTTTAAGGTGTCAACATATATACGCGATAACAGATCTTAATATATGAACTGGCGGTGTTTGAGCCTTAGTTTAGTTACAAGTAGTCGGGCATGTTAACGCGATAACATCTCAGGGATCATTTATAGAATGTAGAGGTGGCGGTGTTCGGGACTTGTATTTTAGTCCAGTGTTCAATATCCCATGATCTAGAGTGGTTCACGTTGACAAACTAAGTTCCAATGACGGTGAATATGTTGTCTATCACAATAGGAGGTAATTTACGTCGTGGACATCATTTGCCTGCATGTCAAGATAACATAGAAAATGGTCTAACGATCATTTTCATTGTAGAGGGGGCAAAGCTGTCATGAGTCAAATGACAGTGATGCAGGCAATGGATGAGTTAGCGCATCAAAGAAGAAGATAAAGGGTGTCACAAATGGTGAACATTGTGACACCAACATTGAACGCAATTTAGACGTCATGATAGGACGTCACCTAACGCCATAACGGCTTAAGCTTTAGTGTGTGTGCCAGCGGACAAGGTGATCGGATGTGCTTTCAATATCAGTCTCGGGAGTCAAACTGTGACCGAAGTTCATAAGTCACCAAAAACAGCGCTAGCTGGTGTATGGTGAGCTCCAGTGGAAGGTAGGAGTAGTATATTGGATGTGCATGATACAATAGGCGGCTGGCCTTGTTCCCAACACTTTCACTGGTCTGTGGAGATGATTTATGGTTAACGTGCGGGAGTGCATGGAGAGAGAGAATGACTGAAGTCAGCATCAATCCCACACTCATTACCGTAGTCGACGACCAGCTGTAAGAAATACATTACAGTTCATTCCATCAGTATATGCGTTGAGTCGTTGTTGTGGAATTCAGATGGTTACCCTGTCCTGTGTCAGAATGCATCAATATATGCTGTCATGTACCCCTGATGCCCAGAGCCATATAGAGCTTGAGTTGAGCTCGCTACATTATAGAGCCTGAACTCGTATCATTGTAGAGGAAGCAACCTCGCCTCATGACAAGCAGCGTCTTCACATTTTCGCTTTTTACCATTCTTTTGTTTTAGATTTTCCACACACATGTTTATCGGTGTTAACGGTAAATTTTTATTTGAAAAAAAAAATCTAATTTCAACACAATACTACTGACTCTGCTAAACAGTTGTAACAGACGACAACACGGCGCCTTGCGCACTTTGACTGGTCGAAAAGGCTGGGATATGGGAACTGCATAACGTTTCGTTGCGAACTGAACAGGCGCATTCGATAATATCTGAGCATAACAACCACGAGCAGAGTAAATTATCACACGCTGACGGGGTGCTCTAAGTGTATTTTTGAAATTGTTAAAATATATTATATTAAATAACGAGGCCTCGCGTTCCACTTACTGACAGCTGGCGGGCCACAAGTGGTCCGCGGGCCGTGGTTTGGGAACCTCTGTTGTAAACCTTTTCGTCCGTCAGGACGAACATTGTTTTTTATTTTCTTTCGTTCAATGAAATGCATCAACACAGGCTCACAGCCGGAAGATAAGATGCCTAATCTGTCCAGCACAATGACAATATCAAGTGGAAGGTTCTGCGACAGATGCTTTACGCAGAACTACAGTGTTGTGTCTGCCATAACTCTACAGCAGGATCTGTTGTGTAAATACCCAGGCATTGTCATGCCCTTGTCTCAGTGCTACAGGGCTCAACGAATGAAGCAAACCAGATTTCTGATATCTTCACTGTTTTGTTTGGGTGCTCAGCCATCTACTTATGACAGGTATGTTTCCGACAACAACACACCAAGATCGTAACAATGAATGGTTTGGACGGGAAGAACAGTATTACGTGTACGTGTGTCGAGTAAGACCGTAGTCTACTCTTGCAAAAGATAGGTGCTGAAGACGGAGGCAGCCAGCCAGGAGGCTCACCACAGAAATCAGGCTGCCACGCAATAACGCCGTGAATTATGTCGACAACTGCTACATGTTATGGTGCTCGCCATGCTCTGGTCCCACAGACAGGTGCAGTGCCGGGCCTTATGCCTCGTAAGGGTCTAACCACAACTATTGGAGGTCCTTCTCAGATGTCCTGCGGAAACAGGGGGCCTGACAATAGAACGTCTGGACGTACCAAACAAAGACTTAAAATAATGCACTGCAATGCAAAGGGTGTCAACAAGAAAAGAATAGAACTAGAGAACATCTTGGCCCAAGAAAGTGTAAGCGTATGTTGCTTGCAAGAAACACACCTCAATGAAAATATAGCCTTCAAAATCAGAGGCTACCAGTGTTACCGATCTGACCGAAAGGATATGCGAAAGGGTGGGATACTGACCCTTGTCAAAAATAACATCCCTGCTTCCCAAATTGAAGTCTACATGGAAGGGGCTGAGTATCAGGCAATTAAACTTAAGACAGACAATACAGACCTTCACCTGATCAGTTACTACTGTCCAAATGATTGCCCACAGGCACTGGATACACTACCATTACAAGGAAAAACTATTATGTGTGGCGATTTTAACAGCCACTCTCAGAGCTGGGCTATGATCACATGGACCAGAGAGGAGAGAGACTGGAAGTCTGGCAAGATGAGAATAGATTCATCTTGATTAACAAGCCGTCTGACCCACATACCTTCTCCTCGAGATCATGGCACACTACAACTACACCTGACCTGGCTTTTCATTCACCAGACCTGGAGTGGAACATTAAAAGAATTGTTGGGAAACAGCTAGGTGGCAGTGACTATCGACCAATCTTTCTAACTGTAGAAAATGAGCTTGTCAGTGAAAGCAGCACACTCTCGAGGTGGAACTACAAGAAAGCAGACTGGGCAACGTACAAGCTTCGCACCAGCACACTGGTTAGAAACCTGAACACTGAGCGGGACATAAATAAAGTAGTTGAAGAGTTTGGGAAATGCATACTACAGGCAGCAAGAGAAACAGTACCAAGAGGACCCGTAAAAATTATAAACCCTACTGGAGTAGTGAACTGGAACAGTTGCATAATGACGTGGAAGCGTGTAGAAGGCAAGCGGAAGCCAACCCCTGCCAAGAGCACCACAATAAATACTAGCACGCAAAAGCCAAATTTCAAAGGGCCAAGCTGCAGGCTAGACGGAAGAGCTGGCAGGAGAAAACAGCGTCACTGAACTTTGAAAGAGACACAAGCAAGTTGTGGAAGCTAATAAAACAGCTTACCGATGAGGGTTCAGGGAGAAACTCAAAAATTGCACTACATAAAGACGGAAACATCTTAACAGGAAAACTAGCAGCTGACCATTTTGCGGACTCATTCGCACAAGAAAACAATATCGAAATTAGTCCATAGAAACAACAAGAGATTCGAGAGAAATGGCGACATACAGGATAGAAGGAAATAATACATGAGGTTATGGAGGCACCTATCACAGTCAGTGAACTGGAGCTAGCAATATCAAAACTGAAAATGAGAAAGTCACCAAGAGCTGATGGTATCTCCAATGAAATGATCAGAATCCTAGGAACAGAGGCCAAACCAAAGCTGTTACAGATCTTCAATAACACCTGGAACTTAGGCAGTTTTCCACAAGCCTGGAGAGAAGTAATCATGATACCCCTCCTAAAATATGGGAAAGATAGTTCCATTGCCTCCAGCCACAGACCAATTAGCCACACTAGCTGTCTCTGCAAAACACTGAAGCGCATCATCAATCACAGACTACAATGGTATATTGAAAGTGAAAACATCCTTGTGCCACAACAGGCTGGCTTTAGGCAGTGCTACTCTACGGAAGATCAGACAACCTATTTCTGTAAAGAAGTTAAGGATGCATTCTAAGAGAAGAAGCTGGTACTTGCGGCATGGATAGATCTGAAGAAAGCCTTTGACAAAGTCTGGAAAGAAGGTTTTATGAAGAAACTGAGAAACTGTAAAGTCAGTGGAAGAATGTACAGATGAGTGAAAGCATTGTTGCATGGGCTGATAGATGGTGTGTCAGCATAAACATTGACAAGTGCAGCATCACTTTATTTACCCTCTCTCCGAAACAAAAGACAGGGATCATCCAGATAAATGGAACGCCCCTAAGAGAAGATAAAGAACCAACATTCCTTGGTGTAACATTTGATGACAGGCTGACATGGAGAAATCACATAAAAAAGCTGTAGAAAAAGCTAGAAGGAAAATCACCATTCTGAGAAAGCTGAGTGGAACCACAAGGGGAGCCAGTGGGAGAATACTTAGCAAAATTTATCAACAGAGCATACGACCACACCTGGAATACGGGTCGACTGCGTGGTGTTCAGCATCAAAAACCACACTACAAGAGCTGGACAAAGTGCAAAATCAAGCTCAAAGAGTCATCACAGGAGGGATGAGATCAACCCCTATAGTAATGTGATAGCCTGACGCGACACATGATGTTGATGATGCTAACAATACCAGCATCCCTTGCAGTGCCCTGGGGTATGATGGGAAGCCGCTCTGGAAGCAAGGATAAATAGAGGCGCGTGTCAGTTTCCCGGTCTCTCAAAACCAGACAACAGAGGCCGAAGGAGCGATTTTGTAGATCACTGTTTTCATGTAGATTATAAAATATGGAGGCTTTAACCAGCCCTCCCCAGTCACTGGACCAGAGCAGGGAGTCACAAATGCCTCTATTGAACCAAGACTGGCTTGTGTGGTCCACACACGAGGACCGAGGAAATCCATCAAAATGACTGGCAATTTGTGAGCCCACTCTTGGTAGTGACCCCTGGCCATGTTTGTGGTTTGTAGAGCAAACTTGAGCCCCAGCTCTGGTTAATGTCGTAGGCCACTCACATCCCCTTCGTATACCTGTTTATGCGTGTTTATGCCACTATATCTCTGCTGTTAGGGTTATAGTTTTGTTACTCGTTATGTTATGGTTTTTCGCTGTATCTGGTCCCAGTCGACTTATGTGATGCGGGTGTCTTGTGTGGGTATTGAGGGTGCCCTTCGACTCAACTGAACATGATTGAGGTCTCACTGTCATTTAGAGACCGCCCCTGTAGTCAGTGCTAGGCAGCAGTTATCTCTAACTGTGGGATTTCAGATTCCCATTTCTGTATGTACCAACTGTCCATGAGTCCTGAGATGATTACAATAGAGAGTCCATACCTGCTGTTACCGTTGTTGTTTACGTTGAGGCTCTGTTGTTGCCATGTCCTTGTTGGTTTGTGAAGATGGGTACCTATTCATGTGCGTAGCGATGTTAGGCAGCAGTGATTACTGTGGGAACATAGGTTCCCATTTCTGTATATGTCAATTATGTGACATGTCAAGATGCCTGTTTGTCACTAAATCATGCAGATCTGTCAATAAAAACATAATTTTGTTGTTCTTAATGTGTTTTGTTTAGTCTGTAGTTTGTTGTGTAAACTCATTGATCCTGTTACAGTCCAGCAGTGTAATCTTCTGTCTGGGGTGTACAACAGTACATCCCCCGCCCTAAGAACTCCTGGAATCTTCTGTCTAAATTCTACCCCTTTTCTTGTTAACAGAGGAGGATATACACAGTGCTCTTTCTCTATTTCTCCTTATTGTCCTTTTCTTCTCTGGCCCATTAAAAGTCCGTATTGCGCTTCTTTGTCTTTGAGCACTTAAGTATAGGAAATTACATCTTCCTGTCCTTGATATTCTAACTCCTATGACAAGTGGCGAGCCTCGGCCTGGATTGTTTGGCGGCCTTTAGATTATCTTGTTGGTGTCTGTTCCAGTCTTCAATGATTCTTTTAGGTGGTAGTTCCATGTTTTGTTGTTTTGCCTTTTTGGGGGTGTGAGAGGTCCCTGGCCAAAGACATTAACTGGGTTCAGGTTTTTTCCCCAAGTCTCCAAGAAGTACAGCATTGAGAGAAGAGCCTCCAGACCTACACCACATCTCAAGTCGTCGAAATTAAAGGTGACCTTATTCCATGTTTAGGGAACCGAAGTTTCCCACCCAGCCGGCACTCAGTCTGAGTCCGCTGGTATAAATTAAGAGTGCGAACACTCCAACGAAGGTCACCAAACTTTAGGTATAAAGTCTTTTGGAATATGCATATATATTCCTACTGAAACCATCAAGCTTTACTCAGAAAGCTACAGAGGTGGTTGACGACTCCATGAGAGCAGAATGCTCCCACATTCAATAGAGGCTGGGGCTGTGCTTGCCTAAGAGAAAAATTCTGTTGATTCTTTTGGGAGAAAAGTTGTGGACTGTTCATGCGACTGATTTCAGCAGTGCCATCATCTGGGGCCATCCATAGAAGTACATTTCCCTTGTTTGTCTGGAAGAGGGGACATCAGAAATCCATCCCACCAGTGCGTCCCACCAGCAGCAGAGCGCTGGACATCCATATTCAATCCCCAATGGTGGCATAATCACCTGAGATCATCAAGGAGGGATGTTTCTCTTATTGTACATCAGCCCACCATGCTTATTTGAAGTGACAGATGACAATGTTACCTGTGGTGATAAGAAAATCCTTTCCTTATAGGCGCAAGCAGAGGAGTTAATAATACCAGCGTGTTCATCGAGGTTCATGATATAAGTGGACATTAAGGGTTGAGAGGTGAATAAACAGTGATTTCCTATATTTTCCCCGTGCATAGAAAATTTAAAAGCGACACATAATAGACATTCAGTGAGAGGAAATAGCATCCAGCGAGAATCATCGAGCAGTGAATGAACTGATTTCCTATATTTCCCCTGTGCATAAGACAATTCAAAAGAGACACATTGTCAACGTGTTGGATCTCTAGGGGATCTGAGCTCGGGCTCAAACAGGCAACAATAACTCCGTTAAATATAATATAGCAACATTTATTGCATTTCGGTATACAGTGCGTTGGCGCAGTGGGTTTAACAAGCCCGCACTGGTGTGTTGCATATCACAGAGGTTTAACATCACACATGATTATAGCAAACATTCTAAGCAAACTATCTAGCATATGTCTATGACCCTAAATACACATGGGTCTGAACTATTAAGTCCCTCTAAGGCAGGCCCTGTTGCCTCTCCGATGTCCCGTCTGTCTCTGCTGGTTCACACGTGTCGCAATCCGACACGGGTGGTAACTCTGTCCGAGTTCCTCGTGGACCCCGCAATAAGCGGGCCACATCAGTGTCCACGGGACAGTGGACTCACTGACCAGTCCTTCGAGAAGGCTCTGGATTACTCTGGCCTTCGAGGGTCTTACTTCTTTCCCTTGGGCGGGAGTTGTAGCCCTTAGCTAGTGTCTATTAACTTATGTTGGTTTACCGTATAATGTGAGGCTGTGACAGGAGTCCCCCTCTCCCCCCTGATTTGATGGGTTGTTATGAGGTAATTAGTTCTGTACTAATTCTGTCACAGAATCACATAAAGTCGGTGTTTGAAGTTTGGTGGACAGTAACTTGGTAACCTACATATTGGCATCAACACTCATGTATTCTCCCATACACCACTTCTCTGATTTGCTGAAGAGGTCTCTCTCTCCTGTGTCCTTAAAAATGCTTATCTGACCGAAGTTACGTGACGTTTCCTAGTTGTTTCTACAACCCGTCATTCTCAAAGTATCCTACTGATACCAAGATAATTAACCTCTGTATTAGAGAGGATTAACAAGACAAAAGTCTTGGCTAATTAAGTACACCTTCAAATCTTGTTCTGTGTGTGCATTTCAATACACTTTTACTCTCGTATGTTGTATAATGCTGAATATGTAGTTACGCTGTTATTTTATCCCATCTGACTACATGTGTCCCTGTTGGCTTGTTAGTGTGTTGACTAATAAGTTGCTGCTTCTAATAAAGTGACTGTATTTTAATTGATAGTGTTCAGTTTTGAGTTTTGTGTAAAGTGTGTGCTGAATGTGTGGCTTATTTCCAAGCGTCACGAGTTGGGATATCCTTAATCATGAATTACCCCAATGTGTGTAATGCATGATCAGGAATTCCAAGCAGTGGTGCTTAGATTTAGTATCCTAAATACTAAACATGCATCAACAATTTAGACAAGCAATACAATTCACATGAAAGACGCAGACAAATTAAAATAAATACGTTTTGCGTACAATTTGTCCGCTCAGTATATCGCTCTCTCATTTAATTCATTCACCCTGTCATTCACACATCTTTCATTCCAAATAGTATTTGGTTAAAATATATAAGTAAAGTTGAGGTAAGTGTTATTGCCCTTAGAAAAAACGGAATAGGCGATATGTTCCCTTTAAGATAATACGTACTTTTTGTACGATGACTCAAAAATGGTTTATAATTTACATAGAGAAAATTGCATAGGAAGATTATTTCGCCTATGAATGGAAATACCTGTAATATTATGGTAGAAAATGTACAAATTACAGGTTGACATATTTTATATACATAATTCAATACAAATATAATACATATTCAATACTACATTAATTAATTAACTAAGTAACTAAATCCAACGATGATGTGCGCGTTGTCCTCCTGTTGTTAGCGTGTCGTGCCATGAATGTTAACAGTTAGTATGGCTGTCTCTTGAGTGTTGTAATCGACGTAGTTCTGTTTCGGCTGTTTGCACAGTCTCTTAGCAACAGCAAGTATGGAATGTTCTCAATGTCGAGTATAAAGTGTTCTAAATGCTTTCATGATCAATGTCAGTTCACTGGTTGAAATCATTTCACAGATAATGTCTCTCGCTCGGATTGTTCCTAGAGCTTTGGTAATTGGTAGTATCGTTCTCAAAGTGTCATGTTCGTGGGTGTTATACGTAACCTATTCACTGGGGTGTTATTACTTTTAAATGAAAGTTCTCTAGCAGGTGTAGAGTTACACTGTTCTATGCCACAGAATAAAATATCACAGTTTCTGGTATGGCGAATGGTCAATGTGCCAAATGTTATTCTGCTGGCGCATTCGTTTGCCGCGATAAAATATCAGCGATAATGTTATCGGTGCCTCTGATATGGCGGATTTCGAAGTCGAAATCTTGGAGAAGAAGACACCATCTTTGCAAACGATGGTTTTTCGGAACACCTTGCTTAAGCACCAACAATGGCGAATTATCGGTGAGCACAACGAAGTGGGCACCTAAGAGGAACTTAGATAATCTTAGCATACAAAATAATAGACTTAATGCCTCCAATTCCACCGTAGAATAATGGATCTCTGCCTTCTTCAGCTTACGGCTTATGTAGAGAATTGGGTGTCTCACTCCTTCCACTTCTTGCATTAAACATCCTCCAATTGCGATAGCACTCGAATCTGTGGTCAAAATAAAGGGTAAATCTATGTTTGGTAATCTTAATACTGGTGGATTAGAAAAAATGCATTTCAATCTGCATATTGCATCCTCTAAGCGGGTACTTTTACAAAATTTTTCTGGATGATCTTTTGTCAACATATTAGAAAAAACTGATGTAAGTTCTGCCCAGTTTGGTATAAACTTAGCATAATAGTTTATAAGACCTAATAAACTTCTAATTTGTTTCTTTCTAGTAGGAACTTCTAGATTGAGAATCTTCGAAACAATTCTATCATCTGTCAACAGTTTGCCTTCAGAAATTCTATGGCCAAGGAAGTCTATTTTTTATAGCCTATTTCAACCTTGGAAGGTTTGATAGTAAGTCCAAAAAGAAAGATTTGGTTGAAGACTTGTTTGAGTGTAAGTAAGTGAGAAGTTATATTAGAAGAATGAATGCATATATCATCAATATAAATAGAAAAAAAGCAGATTCATAGCGGGTCATATACGGTAAATAATCAATATAAGCCTGCACGTCCTTGATGCCGTGCAATAACAACCTAGTTAGCCTAACAAATGTGGCGGGAGCGTTCTTGAGACCAAATGGAAGATATCTCCATTCGTACAAACCAAGAGGTGTAGCGAATGCTGTTATATGTCTAGAAGAAGGGTGTAGTGGTACTTGCCAATAACCTTTCGCTAAATCAACCTTCGAAAATAAGGATGATTGAGACATATTCAAAATGAGGTCTTCACAGCTGTTCATTGGCTCCGCATCTGTTGTGGTTATCGTATTTAACCTTCTATAATCTATGCACAAACGAATCGTTTGGTCCTTCTTTTTCACCAGGACAATCGGTGAAGAATATTGAGACATAGATTTCTGAATTATTCTATTTTTCTCTAAATCCAAAATTTCTTTGTCTAAATTTGCTCTATAATGCAGAGGAATAGAATATGGTCTACATTTGACCGGTGTCAGATCTGTCAACACAATTGAATGTGTTATTTTGTCAGTCCGTCCAGGTTTGTTAGAGAAGATAGATTTATAATCGTTAAGGAGAGACAAAATGTCTTGTCGCTGCTGTTGTGTCAAAGTGTCAGAGATTTGTATGTCCTTTATACTACCGTCGTCATTCATAATTGGTACTGGAATTTCAGTATTGTCTACGTCTGTCTGATTTATTACAGATGCTACTGTTTGTAAATTGTCCTCAATGTAATTGTCGTCGTCGTCGAGATTAATCGTTGTCAATATGTCGTCGAATTGGTCGTCGTTGTCGTTATCCCATATTATCGGTAATGTAAATATGTCTTCGTCGTCTTTGTTGTCGTAAGAGTGCGTCGTTAACGATGCTTCGTTTGTCGAGATGTCATTCAGTTGGGTAATTGTCGTTTCGTTTCTGTCATCAGTTAGCTGTGTCTGCTTACTTGTGTCACTGTCATCTCTAGCATAGTATGGTTTTAACATATTTACATGGAATATTTTCAACTTTCCATTCAAAGAAATTTCGTTATCAACTTCCGAAATGCTTCTAACAATTTTAAATGGTCCCTGCCAAGAGGTTGATAGTAAATCTCTCTTGTCAGGTAGCAATAGTAAAATATCCTGATCTGGTTTTAATACAATTGTTTTTGCACCTTTGTTGGCGTACTGCCTGTACCTAAAACCTTTCTCCTGTAATGATGTTCTGGCCAGTATACAGGATCGTATGATTTTGTCTCTGGTGTCAGTGACTAAATCATAGGTGGAAATTGGTAGTTGGACATTTACAGGTTGTGATATGATATCTTTGTAAATAGTGAGAGGTCCTCTTGGGTTCGCTCCATATATCAATTCGCATAATATGCGTTAAGTAGGAGGAACCGGTATCCAGTGAACATTATCAGACAGAAACATTTGTTATATATATCCACGACATGGACAAATAATTAATTACTAGTTAATTATTTTGTGTCATTCAATAATAATTCGAATTAGGAATCCCCACAGAAAGTGAGTCCAAGACGCCATGTCTTCCAGCATGTTTTGTTTTGCTTTGTTTTCCCCCCCATGTACAGGTATTTCTCTACCCTGCTTCATTTGGGTACCACGGTGACAACTGAGAAATTACTGACTCATCCCATGGAACTGGTGGATGTTTCTGGCAGAAGCGGGGCTACCAGAATCAGACCGGGGAAACAAAAACTGGGTTTGCCTGCATAGTCATGGGAATTATATATCTTTTTCAGTGGCAAGGGAGTCTGCATCTTGGTTTGCAGGTGATCTAATGGATAGCATGCATGTTATTCCGGTCGGTTTTTTTTTCGGTTACAAGTAGGGATTGTAAATTTAAGGGGATGCCTGTGTGAAATTTTTTTGATGCCCTATGTATTGCATCCATGGAGCTAAGTGTTGATGTTGATGTCAGGGTTGGTGGTTTATTTTGTATGCAGACTGCATATTCCTCATGGCCACTCATTAGATATGGTATTATCTGTTGTCAGGGACTGATATTTTAAATTGTCACTGATGTATGTTTTTAAGGCAGGTTCAGAAAATATAACTGGTAACAATTTTACGCTGAGAGGTTTAAGTCCCGTGATAAAACCCCCTTGACTGTTTATTTAAATAGTCCTAGTGTTTTATCTAAACCCTAAGGGTCTAGAGTATTCGACAGGGACCGTCGAAAAATTGGGGGTGCGATGTGTGATAGCCTGACGCGACACATGATGTTGATGATGCTAACAATACCAGCATCCCTTGCAGTGCCCTGGGGTATGATGGGAAGCCGCTCTGGAAGCAAGGATAAATAGAGGCGCGTGTCAGTTTCCCGGTCTCTCAAAACCAGACAACCGTGGCCGAAGGAGCGATTTTGTAGATCACTGTTTTCATGTAGATTATAAAATATGGAGGCTTTAACCAGCCCTCCCCAGTCACTGGACCAGAGCAGGGAGTCACAAATGCCTCTATTGAACCAAGACTGGCTTGTGTGGTCCACACACGAGGACCGAGGAAATCCATCAAAATGACTGGCAATTTGTGAGCCCACTCTTGGTAGTGACCCCTGGCCATGTTTGTGGTTTGTAGAGCAAACTTGAGCCCCAGCTCTGGTTAATGTCGTAGGCCACTCACATCCCCTTCATATACCTGTTTATGCGTGTTTATGCCACTATATCTCTGCTGCTAGGGTTATAGTTTTGTTACTCGTTATATTATGGTTTTTCGCTGTATCTGATCCCAGTCGACTTATGTGATGCGGGTGTCTTGTGTGGGTATTGAGGGTGCCCTTCGACTCAACTGAACATGATTGAGGTCTCACTGTCATTTAGAGACCGCCCCTGTAGTCAGTGCTAGGCAGCAGTTATCTCTAACTGTGGGATTTCAGATTCCCATTTCTGTATGTACCAACTGTCCATGAGTCCTGAGATGATTACAATAGAGAGTCCATACCTGTGTCACCGCCTCACATTTATAGATATTAAGTAAAGGGCTGCAACTCCCGCCCAAGGGATAGAAGTGAGTCACTCCGGGGCCAGAGTAATCTAGAGCCTTCTCGAAGGACTGGTCATTGAGTCCATGGTCCCGTGGACACTGACGTGGCCCGCCTATTGCGGGGTCTACGAGGAACTCGGACAGAGTTACCACCCGTGTCGGATTGGGACACGTGTGGACCGGCAGAGGACAGACGGACTTCAGAGAGACAACAGGGCCTGCCTTAGAGGGACTCAATAGATATCAATAGATATATAGACATAGGCTAGATAGTTTGCTAGAATGTTTATGATAACCATGTGTGACGATGTTAACTATCTGTGATATGTAACATAGCGCGGGATTGTTAACCCACTGCGCCAACGCACTGTATATTGAAATACAATAAATGTTCATATCATATTGAAAGGAGTTTTTGTTTCCTGTGTGAACCCCAGAAAAACTCCGATACCTTTTTTTTTGGGGCATGAAAAAC
>JACEFZ010016208.1:0-41768 GCA_014155875.1 Cepaea nemoralis | reverse complement strand
CGTGCGGTTTTGTGTGAATCTGAACTCGTGTCAGCTGGGCAAACATATTGAATGAGAAACTCCATCTTTGAGGATTTTCATACAGTAAGCCCTGAAAAAAAAAGTTGTATTCACATTTTCAAATATATGAAGAAAGAATAATCTCCAAAAGAAAGTTAAACATAAATAAGTGAATAAGTCAAATTCAAATCTGGCTTCATAAATAAAAATATACATAAACCGAATTAAACACACATACAAACATGATAAATAAACAATAGCAATTATAGAATTAATCTTGAACTGTAGCTCCCATATTGGAAAGCCAACAACAATCTCAAATATTATAATTAATCTTGCAGCTATGAGTTCTTTTGGTGACATGCACACTTAAATTCTTGCATCTAATTTTATCAATCCTTTCTAACCTTCTGTGATCAACACCTGCTTTCGAGTTAAAAATCTACCCAAAGTATTTCAGGACCCTCGTCTGTGCTACAGAGTTTGTACATTGAGCTGAGATTCTCCGGACTCAGGCTTGAGTTAGGAGTAGTACAGAGCACACTTATGGGTTACACCTGTGTTGATCCGTCACCCAAACTAAACTAAAAAATGTCTGCTATGCGTGGTGAATAACATCTATTGTAGTGCACAGGATGTCTGTTTTCTAGTCCTATGCTACTTATGTCAAGAGCTTCTGACTTTGACAGATGAGGTTTCTTTTCTAGATTCCTCCTCCTATTACCTCCCCATGCTTGTGGGCTCTGCCTCCCCACATTTTCTGTCAGGTTTTGTTGCCCTAGCCATTCATCTTACAAGAACTTTCACAAGGCAGTGGTGGTTTGACATTTGAGTGTCTCATGTAGATGGATTTCCTTCCATGGTTTATGAGCTCCATTCAACCTATTTTGTTTGCTCCCTTATTTTGTCTAACTAATATTCTGACTTATATCTTCAAGACTTCTCAAGAGCCTTTAAACATCAACACATTTATATTTCAAATCGTTTTCAGACTCTTCTAATTCCAACTGTTTATGTGATATTTTACAGTCTCCCAGAATCCTGTTAGACTACAATATAGTTGAATTTATAAATGTGTGAATATCAACCACAACATAAGAAATCTCACCAAAGCATTATGTCCTTTCACATTGGTCCATTTGTCTATGGGTTCTTCAAGTACCTGAAATGTACAATAATGGTAACAACTTCCTAATTTTTAAAATTCTGTCCAAGGCAATTTTTATTTTACAGAAATTGAAAAACACATTTTCCATGAAGCTAATGTTTAAAATAAAATATCCATAAAATAAGAATACAATAAACAAGAGGAGATGTCACAGCACTTAGAAAATCGTGGATATCAAAAGAAATTAAATCTAGTACCAAACTTTGGATATTTAACACTACCATTACAAAAGTACTACTATATGGATTAGAAACATGGAGAACAACTCAAACAATGACTAATACATTACAAACATTTATTAACTGGTAGCTGCACAGAATGGAAGGATTAAAATGGTATGACAGTCTCACTAATGCAGAGCTTTGGGACAGAACTAGACAGATTTCAGTGACTCGAGAGGTGAGGTAGTGCTGGATAGGACACGCAATGTCAGAACACCTGATAATTGTATAACTAGAAAATCCTTTCTCTGGAACCCAGGGAACAAATAAGATAAAAGGAGACCCAAAATACACGGAGGAGATCATTAGAGACAGAGATGAATCAAATGGGAAGGACATCAAGTGAGTTGCAGGAGACACTGAACCATAGGATGGCTTGGCATGAGCTGGCCCAAGGGGCTTTGTTCCAACAGGGGATAAAGAGCAACAGGAGAGAAGACCATCTACCTACAAGCCCTATCTCTTTACTTTACTAACAGCATTTCAGAGACCTGACTTGAACAAAGTCTTTGCCACTATATTATAATAATTATTATAATATACTACTTACATAATTTCAAGAAAACAACATAATTCATAGAAAACTGAACTAACATATGTGTAAAACAAGAAATAAAACTCAACTAAAATATGTGTCACACAACACAGCAAACAATGCTGTGTTACAAATGATTACCTCACAATGTGGTAAGTTTCCAAAGTGCTGAAGCAGTGTAGATTTCCCACTCCCAATGTTACCTTCTACAGCAACCTGCCAGAAAAATTAATGGCGTGGAATGACAATCATCACAGAATGTGGAACATTGAACTGGTTGATCAAGTACAACAACGATTCAGGAACACCATTACAGAACATGACACAGCAAACTGGTTGATCAAGAAAACATGAAACAGCAACATGGTCAGTACATTTTGCACTGCAGAATAATAACATGAGCAACAGCTGGCCGAATGGCTAGAAAGCCGGATTCTCCTTCGGGAGACCCAGGTTCAAATCCTCGGTAAGGTGTGGATTTTTTGTGTGTCGGTAGCAAACAGAAAACTCTAACCTGCACAGTTCGCAGCGACTGCACTAGCCAAGTGGCCTTAATTCCTCAAGCTCAAGATCCCCCTGCCATAATTGTGAGGTACTATATTGGCAGTAAATGACAGACAGAATAACAACACTGTAAGACAATCAGACTCTGCTGTCCAGCCATGCTGGCATATATGGAGATGAAAGGGTTGATTGGCTGCCCTTCAGGGTAAACAGTGAGCAATACTAACTGAACCAATCCTGCCACTACAAGGCAGGGTTGACCAGAACTGTATGATTTGATAAATCCTGCCACTACAAGGCTGGGTTGACTTGAGCTGTATGGTTGGACAAATCCTGCCACTACAAGGCTGGGTTGAACCCCAGAGCTGTAAGGTTGGACAAATCCTGCCACTACAAGACTGGGTTGACCAGAGCTGTATGGTTGGACAAATCCTGCCACTACGAGGATGGGTTTCCCCCAGTGCTGTATGATTGGACAAATCCTGCCACTACGAGGATGGGTTTCCCCCAGTGCTGTATGATTGGACAAATCCTGCCACTATGAGGATGGGTTGCCGCCAGTGCTGTATGGTTGGACAAATCCTGCCACTACAAGGATGGGTTGAGCCCCAGAGCTGTATGATTGGACAAATCCTGCCACTACAAGGATGGGTTGAGCCCCAGAGCTGCACTTGCTGGGCAAATAATGCAACTACTGCACATTAAACCCGGGACCATGCACCTGATGGTGATGATGATGATAATGAGGGAGACACCAAGGGAAAATAAATACTACATATTTTGGAGCTGTTTCTAACTGGTGCTGTGGCTTAGGGAATAGTGAAACTGTGTTTCATAATTGAGACGAGGGCTTGAGATCAGCTGCGGTCGATGTAGAAGCAGATTGCCTGGCATTGGTTTCAGAGGTATGAGGTGGCAGCCGTTCATAAAGCAATGACAAAGTACTGAACAAATATTTCCCAGTAAATCACAAACACCCAATAAATGCTTTGGTTGACTGCAATGTCCCGACAATATTATGCAACCAACTTTTCTTCTTATTTTTTTAAATGCTGTTTTCAGTTAAAAGTTAAGGAACAAAAACACATTTAACTGACGGCAGATACACAAACAGAAATAATGAAATGAAATTGTCATGGCAAAACTAATCAACAATATGACATCAATTAACATTCTACTAAAAGCAGAACAATAAAATCATCACTGTCAGCTCTCTTCCATTAGTGTAGTTCTATAATAAGGAAAATGTACAAAATTAGTGGAAAAGAAAAAACAGCCATGGAGATAAAGCGATACATGAAAAATTTTCATTACAGAATGGGTATTAACAAATAGAAAAATAAATCAGAAGCCTAAATAAAGTAGAAAAGGAGGGAAAAGTGAGTGGCACAAGAGTAAGAGACTGACAATGTTATAAATGAGAACTGACACCTGTATACCAATTAAGAAACAAAACAAACAAACAAACTATAACCAATTGTGTGTCTGAAAATAGCACCTGATTATTGTATATTTTAATACTGTTTTAAGTCTCAACTGGACATACACTGGTGATCATGACTTTCCTATCCTATTTGTCATTTGATAATTTGGATGAACAATAAAACAAACTCCTGGCACACAGCAGCAATGGTATGAATGGCCTACTGGCAACAGACACAAACAATGTATTTGGCGGAGAAGCTCAAACCTGCTGAAATAATCACTGACGTTCATATGTCAGACCCTAATACAAGAAATATATTTGCTTTTAAAAGTAAAATTTATAATCATCGACACAGAACTTGGTGAAGAATGGACACAAATATCAATGGACACAAGTACCAACGGAGTGCGGTACGTTCTTGTCAGTATGCAGACAACAAAATCTGGTAGCTGTGGAAGCAGAAGTTCAGGTCTTGATTTCTGAAAATTCTACTGAATGTGAGGTCGTCATTGTCATCTGCTAGATGGGTCAGTTGTTCGACATGTAAGGAACTCATGGGCTTTTACGGCACAGGTTGGAGGGTGAGCTGTGAGAGAAGACGGTGGTGCCATCACCGTGACAATGAGTATCCTGACTCATCAGCATCCAATGTCTTGCCGGTTGGCGCAGGTGATCATGCCTCTCCACAAATTATGATCCCCGACGTCACGGATCAATTTGTGTGTTGACTCCCTTCCATGCCATGACATAAGACTGTCAAGTATCTTCTCATGCTGTCTTCTTCTATCTCTCTTTCCACAAATATTTCTGGCTGTCACATATTCCAATTTTTGTCTTCTCACAACGTGGCCAAAAAATCTTTCTGATATTTGTGATAAGTTGTCTTTGTGACTCAGCTTCCCTTAAAATGTCCTGATTGCTCATTTTGGCTGTCCAATTAATTTTCAGCATTCTTCTATAAAACCACAACTCCAAGGCTTCCAGTAGAATGGAGATGGAGATACTGAGGAGCAGATCTGATCACACTAAATGGTCCAAGCTGCAGTGAGGATAATCTGATGACTAACTAACTCAACACCATGTAGCAAGACCTTTGCAGAATGCCACTCTCATCCCAACCCTTCAGAAAGACTCTCGATTCTTTGCCAGTAACTGTGAGCAACTAGCTCATGCATTTTTACATCCAAGGTAGATTCAATGTCCTGTGTCAACTATCATATTGGTCAACCTTGCCCCTACTTCCAGGAACCAAGTCATTGATTACTCATCTTTCAAACACAATTAGCAACAAGAAAAACGTCTATAAGTAACAAGAAAAATGTCTATAATTATCGGTCTACTCCAGCCTGTTCTTCCAAACACTATGCCATCCATTACTGTTCTTTCAAGCACAATTAACAAGAAAAATATCTATAAATATTTGTACCGTGTAGTGAGTTTTGTTGCCAGTCAGAGGCAGGTGTTCTGAAACATGAATGAAACATTTTCTAAATTAATAAATGTTAAAAAACAAAAAACAAACAGCATCAAGTATTGCAAAACTATGAAGTTTTAAACTACAAGTACTGTCTAGTACTTGATCCACGAATTATTCATCATCAGCATAATCTCATTTGATAACCCTGGTCGTGGGTCTTAGAGGTGTCATGATGGAAGCATCAGCAATCAGAATCAATGGCTCTCTGTTCTCAGCAATGTGCACAAGTATGGAAATACTACATAATGTCCACTCTTTAATGTCGTCAATCATGAAATTTTTCTGTCTTATTTTCTCATTTGCCCTCAACTATTCCCTGATGATCTGCAAGATTAAGTAGATGTGGTTATTGTTCACTGTGAGTAACTAGGGTTAGATTTAAATTGTAAGAAGACATAAATTATAGTCATCTCTAAACAGAAAGAAATACCACAATGTAATATAGCATATCAGATAGTATAGGGGCATTTTATAACGACACAGAGTCTGCTTTGAAGAAATGTAAAAATTCAGAAATAAATATCATAATGGGTGACTTTTAATGCAAAAGTGAGAAATCAAGGCGGTGGATGCACAGCAGGCAACCATGATTTGGGAGAGTGAAACGAAAGAGGATACAGACTTGTAGAGTGGGCAAAAGAGCAGGAAATGCAGTTGTTGCACACAGTGAAAACCTAGGGTTAGAATTAAATCGTAAGAAGACACAGATTATGGTTGTCACTAGGAAGAATGAAATACCACAATGTAATATACAAGTAAATGGAAATATTCTTAAACAAGTGAATTGGTTGTATCTCGGAACAGTCATAACATACGATGGGTGATGCCTTGAAGAGATTAGAACAAGAATCGTCATGGCGAAGGTAGCCTTTTGCAAGATGAAAAACATACTGACCAATAAAAAGATGTCAATTGCTACAAGAAAAAGTGTTGAGGTGCTACATAGAGCCTGTACTTTTGTATGAATGTTTAGTCATTTAGTTGACGGATTAACATCACAGCACATGGGTGTAACCCATAAGTGCTCCGTTCTTCTCCTAACTCAAGCCTGAATCCGGAGAATCTCAGCTCAGTGCACAAACTCCGTAGCATCAGCGAGGATCTTGAAATATTTTTGGTAGATTTTTTAAATTGAAAAAAATTTCATTAAAACAATTAACATTGTTAAAAATTTTGCCCGGGCAACACCCTTAGGCTACTCTTTTTCAATTTCCAACTGTCAAGGGATTTATTTACATGCGCAACAATACATACAGGCGTCCGATCTCACTACCCAGAGATCAGGGGAAATTTTGTTACTAGAAGTCCACATGAAAAAATCCCGGCCCTCATTGGGGCTTGAACCTGGGACCTCCAGCACTCAAGGTGGACACCATACCTCGAGACCACTAAACCCCCCCTTTGTATGGATGTTAAGCGTGAACAATTAACAGTCAAGCTGAAAATAATCTGATGGCTGTGCAAATGTTGTTTCTGAGGAGAAAGCAAAGAATACCATGGACAGACAGAAAAACCGACTAAGTCCTTCAGGAAACAAATAAAAATCGTAAACTGATGAGAGAAATTAGACGTAGACAGTCACATTTTTTTGGACATGTTATGAGAATAAATAAATGAGAGAACTTGGTGACAACTGGCAAGATCGAGGGGAAAAGAACAAGGGAAAGAGAGAGGCATAAATACCTGGAAGGCTTGACCATGTGGCATGGTCGAGACAAGAACAATGGGCTGATCCATGACTCTGGTGATCGAGTGAAATGGTGAATCATGACTGCCCACGCTTACCGGCATGGCACATGATGGACGGAATCTACGGGTAAATGGAAATATTCTAAAACAAATGAATCGGTACAACTATCTCGGAACAGTCTAACATTTTATGGGAGGTGTCTTTATGAGATTAGAATAAGAACTGCTATGACAAAAGTTGCCTTTTGCAAGATGGAAAAAGACAAGCTGAAAAACATTTAATGGCAGTGAAATGTGGTTTTTAAGGACAATGCAAATAATACCATAGACAGAAAAACCAATGACCAAGTCCTACAAGAAGCAAATGAAAACCGTAAACTGAAAAGAGAAATTAGACGTAGACAGTCACACATACATGTACGTGTGTGTGTGCGCGCACGTGCATACCTGCGTGCGTTGGTGTGTGTATATATATATATATATATATATATATATATATATATATATATATATATATATATATATATATATATATATATATATATATATGTATGTGTGTGCTGGCAAATAGGCAGCAGATTGCCATGCGTTGGTTTTTTACAAAATGATATGGGTGCAGGTTGTCCAGAAATCAATGGCAAACTACTGAACATACACTTGCCAAGAGATCACAACAGCAAACAAACGCTGGTGTTGACTGCGGTGCCCTGGAAAGGATTTGCAATTACCTTTTTAAAACTGAATATATATAAATATATTGTTTGTCCGTCAAGAATGATGATGACCATTCATTTCATCAAGTAGGGTTGATAGTATGGAGCCGTGAGTTCTAAGATGGCTGATAAGGCCTATTTTGGCTCAAAATGTTCTTTGACAATGTAAGCAAAGAACACTTGACGTTCCAGGAGGAGGATCTCCTGCAGTGATTTTTCTGTCCAGCCTTATCTTCACAGTTCTTGCAGTTCTAATTGCTTCACAAGTGACTGCACCCTTGTATAATGATGTATGCCACGAATTTTGGTCTTTGGCAGCAGTCTCCCAGGTGTCATGATGAATTCCAAAAGCTTTCAGTGAGATTTTCAGAATGTCTTTAAAGCTTTCCTCTGGCCGCCTCAGGAGCATTTACCACAACGCAGCTCGCCATGAAAAAATTGTTTAGGGAGCCTGTGATCTGGCATGCCAGTTAAGTGACCAACCCAGCGAATCTGATTCTTCATTAGTAGAGTGTGGATACTGGGCATGGACGCTCTTTCTAGAACTTCAGTGTCTGGGATCTTGTCTTGCCATTTTATCTTCAACAGCTTCCTAAGACAGACTGTGTGGAAGTGGTTTAATTTCCTAGCGTGTCGCTGATAAATAGTCCAGGTTTCACAAGCATATAGCAGTGTGGATAATACAAGTGCTTTGTATACTTTCAGTTTTGTTTGCAGGCTTATTCCAATTTTTGTCCAGTCTGCCAAAGGCCGCACTGGCCTTGGAGATTCTTGCATTCACTTCATCATCAGTTGTGGCAGCTTGTTACACAGTGCTGTCAAGATAGGTGAACACTTAGTCTATGACCATTCACCATGATATTCGGCATATGCATGGCACCTTGCCGTCTTGACAGACGATAGTTTGTGCTTCAAAAAGGCGTAACTTTTACCCATGGCGGTAGCGAATGTGACTGATAAGGCCAATTCGCGCTGTAAATGTTCATTCACAGTTGGTGCATGTGAACATGTGGTCATTTCCACTATCATGCACCATCTTACGTCTCACACGCTTGGTGTGTGACTTATCTGCAATAATTTTCTCCTTCGTCTTTATTCCATTTCTGATGTTTGTCCTCCATGCAACACGTTCAGCGGCGACTTGCTCCCAATGTGCATTATCAATGCCTGTATCAATCATGTCCCGCTTACATACATCTTTGTATCGTAGTAGAAGCCGACCCCGAGATCTCTTACCTATCTGTAATTCACCAAAAAAGATGTCCTTTGGTATTCTACCATCATCCATCCTCCTAAGATGTCCTATCCATCTAAGTCTATGAAGACTGAGCATGGAATAAACCGTCACACAACCTGATCTTTCCAATACTTCAGTATTTGTGATTTTGTCTTGCCAAGAATTCTTCACAGACACCACATATGAAAGCTGTTTAAACGTTTCTCTTGGTGTGAGTAAGTTGTCCAGGTTTCACTGCCATAAAGAAGAGTACTAAGTGCCATGGGGCAGGTACCGCTATTGATGTCAACAAAAACATGGAGAGAATCCTGGAACCCAAAAGCATACGGAATCTAGGATACAAGTTGTAAATGCAGAAACGTCACTCTGACGTCACTAGACTACAGGAGTCTTTTGCTGGAGTTCGCAATGGCAAGTTGTGTGTAGACATTCAAATCAATTGTGGCAAGGACAAAGTGGATAACAGTGGTTTGATAGAAGATCAGTGGATGGATGACACAGACAGGAAAAGGGATGAAGCAACGATGATGTCACGGAATGCCGCCGTCGACTGAAAACCCGTTGGACACAGATTACCTAGACAGATTGATTGGACAGCGTCACAAGTGATGGAGAGATGAAAGGGAAGAATGAAGGTGACTAATGACTGAGAAGGAAATAGGATTAGTATGTTAACATGTTAGATATTTATTAATTAACTCTATCGCCGGCTTGGCAACACGGGCTCTTTAGAGAAAATATCAAGATATAGACTGTAACCTTGGGCTATGAAATAAAGCAGCGATTTATTTCTAATGTTCAGCAAGAGTCTACATTGTCATTCATTACCCGTTCCGGCTCCAGTTTATTTACAATTATTTGCTGTTGATCCTTTGAGCCGTGAAATTGACTTACCGTTAATTCTTTCATGTTAAGCTGCAGAATCGCGGGGTGAGTCGTTCTGGCACTAAGGACACAGGCTTGATAGACAAGGACTTTTGTTTTGGCAGTAAGCTTCCTGTTCTCCCAGACTCTTTTTCTTAACCAGTTCATTGTTGTTGCTGCCTTACCAATCCGGATGTTGATTTTCTGATCTAAGGATAATTTGTTATTTACCACTGACCCTAGATATGTAAAATGGTCTACCATCTCTAGTTCGGCGTCGTCAATAACGATTGATGGTACCCCATGTGTACCTTGTGACATAATCTGTGACTTCTTTTTGCTAATTGGTAAACCAAATTCAGAACAAGCATTGGAGAATGCAGATAGTAGACATTGTAATTCTTCCTCAGAGTGGGTCGTAACTGCAGCATCATCTGCAAAAAAGCAACTCTCTGATCAGTACCTTCCTAATTTTGGTCGTGGCCTTCAATCTCTGAGCATTGTGGAGGCCGCCATTTGAGCGTGAGTGAATGTATATACCACCATCCTAATCACGAAAGGCATATTTCAGTAGAAGTGAAAAGTATATTCCAAAGAGGGTGGGAGCCAGTACACAACCTTGCTTAACTCCACTCTTGATTTCAAACTCTTCAGAAGTTGCACCATTAAACTTGATTATACCCTTCATGCCTGTGTGGAACGATTCCACAATAGACAGAAGAGTTGGTGGGCAGCCAATCTTCTTTAGTGCCTTGAACAGACCCTCACGACTGACCAAATCAGGGATGTTATTGCCTCTCCATAGCACAAAGCCTGGGTTAAAATATAGAGATCATGTGTTGCCCATGCAGCATGATCCCTCTCTTGGCCTGCCTAGTTCACTCCAGAAGAAAGGTAACACTTATACATCTGGAACAAGACAAGCTGCAGAAGCTGCCGGATCAGCAAAGCAATGCTCTAACTGTCCACCTGTCGGAGCTTCGATCTTAGACCAGCTGCCAACCAAGGCTTAGGACCTGGTATTCGGCACAGTGTGATTATTCCCTGGTGCTGTGCTGACTGGCACATAACTAGTCTTCTCCAAGTTGATATTGAGCCCAAAGTTGGCACAGGCATATGAGAAAGCTGAAACATTGTGTTGCATGTCTGCCTCTGAGTTGGCATATAGAGCGCAATCATCAGCAAAGAAGCAGATCTCTGATGGTGTCGCTGTTAGTTTTCGTTTTAGCTTCCAGCCTTCTGAGATTGAACAACTTTCCATCCATACGGTAGTTGATGTCTATTCCAATGTTCTCGAAGGCATTCGTCAGCATAGCTGAAAACATGAAGCTGAACAGTGTTGATGCCAGGACATATCCTCGCTTCATTCCATTGGTGACAGGAAAGGGATCAGACAGTTCACCATTTTCCTGTACTCTTGCCTGCATACAGCACTATTTGGACAAACTTTTGTGGAAAGCTATATTTCGCCATAATCTTCCACAGTCCTTCTCTGCTGACTGTATCAAAAGCCTTGGTAAGGTCAATCAAAGTGGAGAACATTTTGGAGTTCTGTTCCTGACATTTCTCTTGCAGTGAAAATCATGTCAACAGTTCCTCCTTGTTCTTTCCTGAAGCCACATTGACTCTCAGGAAGAAGACTTTGATCGAGATGGGCCATGAGGCGACTGAGAAGAATTCTGGCGAGTATCTACCCTGCAATTGAGAGCAAGGAGATGCCTCGGTGGTTGTCACAGGATTGGTGGTTTCCTTTACGCTTGTAAAGGTGGACTATTGACGCGTCCTTGAAATCTTGTGGCATGGTCTCGTTCACCCATATGTTTGTAAAGACTTGGTGAAGCTGCTCTATTAGGATGGACCCACCTGCCTTGAATATCTCTGCTGGGATGGAGTCAGGACCAGGCGCCTTGCCACTGGAGAGTTGCTGGATGGCTTTGTTTACTTCCACTATGGTTGGCAGGTCATCAAGTGTATCATTAGTGGCAACTTGAGGAAGGCAGTTGATGGTTTCATCATCGAAGAAGGAAGTTGCATTTAAGATGATGCTAAAATGCTCTGCCCAGCTTTGAAGGATTTCTTTCTTATCAGTGACCAATGTTCCCCCATCTGCACTGAGGAGGGGAACTATGCCTGGTGATGTAGGATCAAAGACCGCTTTCAGTGAGTCGTAGAAGTTTTTCATATCATGTCTGTCAACGTGGCATGAGTGAGTATGAATTACAAATTGCATCCGTAACCCCTTCGCCACAGAGGTGGCATTGTTTAATAAAAAAAATATATTAAACCATACAATTTTCTTTGGTTCTCATATCCTTTACAGGACATTGCTGCCAACATCAGCATCTTTCAGCTGACTGTTGATTTCTTGGCAAGATTACGCTCAGTAGTTTGACATTGCTTTCTGATTGATTGGCTCACATACCCCGTAAGTTACCGACGAGGAGAGAACCGGTACCGATTCTTGCGCACGTCACGTTACGCACAAGAGTATACAGGATTACGGAGACAGTCGTGTAACCCCTAGACCAGTGAGACTGGCAAACAATACAATTCAATAATATTATTATTTGTAATTTATCAATTTAGGCACTCTTCCAAATGTCGGCCCCCAAATTATTTAGTGTAAAATGCATCCCTTACTGGGCCTCATAAGGTCATTTCCAAAGTGATATGTTGTCAATGACTTATGTTTGAGTATATCGTCGTCTGCTAGACCGATCGATGGATACAATAAATGTTTCTGGACCCAGAGGACCCTCACAGTCGTCGGAGTGTATATCCATATCTTGTAGTACCAGAAGATCCAGAAACATTTATTGTATCCATCGATTGGTGTACCAGTCCACCAACTAAACTGAAAAGGAAACTTTACCAAGGCGGCACTAGCCATGGATTGTTTAATACATAATACATATTTAGCAGAGTTTCAGTGGCACCACAGTCACAAAGAACATGTTTTCCTACAGTATTTACAATTTTTGTGCCACAATTTTGACATATAATTGTCAAATATTATTGGTACGTTTTTCGATTTTCTCAGTTCTATATTTTAGTTTGTAGTTCGTATTTTTTATTATTCAGATAATGAGGTCCTGTAAGGGATGCATTTTACACTAAATAATTTGGTGCAGACATTCGGAAGAATGCCTAAATTAATACGAAGTGACTATTTGCAATATATTGCGAATAGAAAAAAATTATATTCGCAGTAGAAGCAGGTCACATGATTATTCCTATGAGTGTAGCTATATTATAAATTTTTGTTGATGTATTAATGTGTCCTCAGTAGCGTAGTGATAAATGTCTCCGCTTGTCACGTGGGAGCTCGAGGTTCGATTCCTCGTCAGTGAAGTGAATTTTTTTTTTTTCATTTTCAGCAAATACGTACAAATATTAAAACATTAGGAACTAAAATATAGAACTGAGAAACTCGAAGCATGTGAATAAAGTGTGATGATGGAAGCATATTACTGTCAGCTTGGATCAGAATTATCAGGACATACAAAGTAGGACGGTAACGTAAACAAACATGGATGCCTGGTAACAGTAAGTGTATAGAAACGAAAGTTGACAATTCGTGAACTCGCCTGGGGACACACTTATTTGTAGGGATCATTATTTGTATTGGGGATACCAATTCTGGAAAATTATTCTTGATATTTAAACAGGACTAACGTAATGTAAAAATAAAATGGGATGCCAGAAGAACGGACAGAAGTAAGAAGGGTGATTCATTAAAAATTACAGTGAATTTGGCAGAATTAAACTCGCAATGTACAGTGAACATTCCTATTTAAATTAACCACCTTCTTAGACTTCTTAATGGCTCAAACTAAAATTGACGGCACTCTTCCGAATTCCGGTCCCAAATAGTTCTGCAGTGAATAATTTTATTTATATAGCTAACCCTAACCCTAATCACTTATTCACTGCAGAACTATTTGGGACCGGAATTCGGAAGAGTGCCAAATTGACTAGTGAGCAGACGCATGTTTGTTACTTCCCGCAATTCTATTGCGAATATAATCTTTCTCTATTCGCAATAAGCGGCAATTCTATTGCGAATATAATTTTTCTCTATTCGCAATAGAATTGCGAATAGAGCCTCCGAAATTTATATTGTTTATTAATATTATACCAATATATATTGTTTCATATATTAAGCAATATTTTTGTTTGTAACTTATACTTTATATCGTTTATTAATATATTTATATTATTATTAATTAATAAATTGCTTACGCATGGCAATAATTGTAGAAACCTCACTCATCATACTCATATAATTATGTATGTATGTATGTATGTATATATATATATATATATATATATATATATATATATATATTAATAATATATGATATATTATAAAATTTATATCCTCTGTAGCCCAAAGACACCTCTATAAAGTGTAATTTTTGTTAATAATATTTATACCACCTAACCTACCTTTCATGATCGTGTGGCAGGCACTTTCAAAGTTATTTAGCACCGACAAATGACACAGTTCAACTCTTCCACAAAATCCGAAACCAGATAATCCATTAATTCTATTAATATTATTTCTATTGATAAAAAACAGCTGACTGTAGAAGCTAAAACTAAAACAGCCGCCAAACGTGGGTCTGAATACGCGGTAACATGCATACATTTGAAACAAGGAATTGATATTTAATTTAAAATAAACCTAGCCGTTGCAAACGTTCGATATTTTATTTATTTACAATCAAACGTTCATAGCTTGACAGTGCAGCTAACTAGTGGTTGCCAAATTTAAAATTGTAATAAGGCTGACAGGCACGTTTGTTTGCTTGCAACATTTGAAGAATTAAGAGTAGCCGAACCTGGTCATAGCGTAGTGTAAAAAGTTAGTTGTATAGTATTTTAATTGCATTTTCAGAAGTCACAGTCAACCCCAGTATTTTTATTATTGTGCTATCTCACATTTGTGATTTCTTGGCACGTTTACGTTCAGCAGTTTGCAATTGATTTTTGAACGACCGGCACTCATACTATTGTATGAAAAACAACGCAAAGCGGTCTGCTTCCAAATCTCCCCACTTGTTTCGAACGCGGTAAGCGGTAAGCGGGATAGCGAATTCATCGAATTGCATTCTTAACTCTTTGCCACAGCGCCGGCTTTTGCATGTCCTTGGCAGAACATTGTGATCAACCGCAACCACAAGTTAATTGTCTATGAAGTTTTACGTTCTATGGTTCTTTCTGACCGAGAAGTCAACGTTGACGTCCAACTGACCCCTGCATGACTGAACCACCTACCCCGCCATCAGGGCACCGGAAGTTTCAGCTCATTACATCCCGTGGCCATATTGATATTTTATTGACATCATGAATTGAAAACAGGGTACTTTTGCTTTTATTCACCCCAAACAAAAGGGAATCCCAGGGTATGACGTCACATCCAGGGCTTCCCTGTGTTGCGCCGAACATTCAGGGGGTTTCCGTGTGTTGCGCCGTAGCTCGGTGCGCAATTCTATGCGGCGGTGTGCGCTATTCTTTTACTTTCCGGTTAGGGTTAGGGTTAGGGGTAGGGTACACACAACCCTAACCCTAATCCTAACCCTAACCCTAACCGGAAAGTGATTTGCAGGACCGATGCAAATGAGGATCGAAGGGAGACAGACACTCACACAGAAACGGGTTGCCACAGCCCCAAAGAAACAACACTGTGGTGTGGGGCAATTGAAACGCACTGACACGCACTCCAGCCGAACACAGGGAGATCACCGTCGGCGCTAAATATAGCTGGTGACGCTAAATATAGCTCACGAAGTTTGGGGTGAATTAAAGCAAAAGTACCGAAAACAGTTAGGTATATTTAGCTCCTGCGAAAAGAAGAGACATAATAGACACAGACACAATGTACGTACCTTACAAAAAAACTCCATCTTAGGTGAAACTTATCCAAAAAACCATAAACAAAAACAATCAATAAATATATAATACTGAAGTATTAAAATAAAACAATAAGTATTACAGGACAACAAAGCACGGTCGACGTTTCGGTTATACAAACCTTTATCAAGGACAGGACAACACAAACAGATAAAAAGCTAAATAAAATAAAAATAAAGATACAACACAGCTTCTAGTTGGGAGGAAAGAAACAACAATGGTGGTTTGAACCGGTTCAGAAAGACGCTCTTGGGCTACAAAAGTTTGTGTTGCCAAATGGTGTGCAAACAGTCGGATATGAATAAAATACAGGGAAAATAGCAAAGTTATACCGTGGCATCAACAACCGTATTGATTCCTGCTGGGTGAATGCAACCCAGAGAGTTTATTAATTGGCTTTCAATTTTAAGTTTAATGGAGTTGTTTTAGAAGTAAGGTTTCAATGCAGTGACCCATACATCATCGACTCCATTGTGGTTAGAAGAATTAAAGTGGTTGGGGATAGGTTTGTCAGCGCCTTGATTAATGTCTCTAAGGTGTTCCCTAAAGCGGTCGGCAAGGTGTATGCCAATTTGACCAATATATTTCATATATATAAAACACAAAATAAAAATAAACATTGGTCATGAACTATATCTTTGATGCTTCTAAGCTCTTCCTAATTTGTTCACTCACGTCCCGTGATTCACTGCCATACAGTAAAACGGTTTCTATATAACATTTCTGTATTTTCTTGCTTACATTCAATGATAGTGACGTATTGCATAATACATTTTTCATTTGATGAAATACTTCGCCTATTCTGCTCTTAATATTTATCATGTATCTTCAATCAAATAGGGCAAGTCAACTCAACCCGTGGTTAAAAGTTATGATTCTGTATCCGTTGATCCTGTAATGATCTTTGTTCAGTTTTGACAGCGGTAAGAAGTAGCTGTTATAACAGTGTCGAAAGGAAGTAATAAGGCAGGCTTGATCTGTAATCAAAACTTTATTCTTTATTCTTAAGACGACAGGCCGCGTCTTCTCAGCTGGTTTCTTATATGTTAACTGCTATAACAACATAATACGTCACGATTGAGCATCTCCCCCCCCTTTCAGTCTCAATGCTCAATCGTGCTGTATCGGAGTTTTCCAATAGACCCCAATTATACCTACACTGTTACACCTCCCCATGTTATTTAAAGAATTTTCCTTTTAAAGGAAAAATCTTTACTCTTAATCCCCATACTCTATTCCCTATTTGTCTTTTAACCTTCGCCAATACATCTTTTACTCTTCTACAACCTCCCCATATACTTCTTCTTCGCTTTTTATTTATATAATACCACGGTTAATCCAACCAGTCCTTCTTTCCTTTCTATTTCCCCAACATTATATAATCAAGCCACTTCTTCTTCGTTCTTGGTCCTTCAAGCAAACATAACATATTTACATATAACATTTCAAATTCAGTTTATAATACATCATAACACCATAACACGTTTTCTTAAATACTCCTTCTCCACTTCAATAAGCAATCTGCTTTCCACTTCAAACGCTGACACCAACTCCTCCTTATTCTTATCACCAATACTACTAACTCCCCACTTTCAACTAACCTGAAATCACTTTCATACGATAGGAAGATAAAGAATCGGTGGCCACCGGAATTTAAAAGAAGAAATAGACTCTTTCGAAAAACAACATTCACCTAAACCACACACCCCTTTACACCCCTTTTTTTGAGAATTTATGCAATAAATTCTAAACCATTATATCTCCCCCAGTACCACTCATTATGGTAACAGTTTACGCTGCTATCTACAGCATCAAATACCAACCATCATCCAAAAATAATCTTCACTTCTAAGTGTCTATATAACAGACACTACCTTACCTCACCCTCACATTGTAAACCACAAAACACATCCCAAAGACACAATTAAAAAGGTCTATTACCCCTTAAGACCTCCTCCAACACAACACCTCACATAACCTCATCACCTCGTATAACTAATCTTCTCCAATACCTCAGGTTCTTACTTAATGTCCATTTTTTTTTTATGGGCATATCTACTAAAATGCTCCACTTATGCCGTTATCAACAGCAACCTAATAACCTTGAAATCTCCCCTTAAATATTAACCATCAAAAACAACATTGTAATCTGACCCACTTATAAACATTTGCATCCTGCCCAGGCCATGTAACCCCATGTCTCTCTAAAATCTCAATTCATAATTCATGCCGTAATCTACAGCCGCAAAAATGACCACTCATGTCTGTGACTGCTTGTAATCAACTTTATCTCAGTCCCTTTTATTACGGACCCACAAACACCCCATGTCCTTATGTCTCCCCTATGTTCATTTCTCATTTACACCCTAACACCTCTTTACTTTTGTACTGTTATCTACAGTGTCTAGTCAAACATGGATCCAATTCATGTTTACTCTTTGTCTGGGGTAATTTTCTTATTCCTCTATAACCCCGCAATCTCAATGGTTCTTCTGAACCCCCGGAAACTATGTTCAAAACTTTTCTCAGCTTTACCCCACTGAATATATTCATTAATCTTTTCTTCTCCCATGTGGTTTCTAATCCCATATTTTTCTAATTAATGCTTACTTTAGTGTATCTCTAACCTTTCCCATAACCATCCCCGGTATATGTTTCCACTTCCTCATAAGCCCATCAACCTCACTATGCTGATTATCCCAGTAATATACACCCATGAAGTTATTCTTCACAAAGAGAATGTGTCTCTCTATTAGCTCACAGTAGTTTATTATAACTTTCTGAACGAAGGGTCCTAATTACAGCCCCCTGTATTGTCTTTATTCTCGATAAAATCCCTATAATTTAAACATAACTTAATTAATTACTATTTAACACACAAAACAGTGAAATAAAATCACAACAGGACATCAAATCCCCCCCAAATTTTTGTAACATTCATTTATGTTTCCCCGCAATTCAACTAAAAGTATGATGATGATAGTGATGATGATGGTGACGATGATTAAAATAATACAACATACATCCTAATCTATTTTTTTTTTTCTACTACTACTGGTCTCTTTTACGGACCAGTAGTTTACACATGAAAGTCTAAGGACACAATATCCCTACTCTAAAATAATTACAATCAATTTTACAGGACCAAATCAAGCAAAATTAACTTTATATATATGAGGCATTGTAAGCTCAATTACAATAAATACAAGTGTCTTCTCACTAAAGGGAAAGTTTTCAAAAAAAATATAATTCTCTTAGAATTAACCACGTAAAGTGACCCAGCAGCATTGGTCTCCTTTACTAACCAATGTAACACCTATCTATTTAGCCAAGTCATATATAACAAAACAACTTCATACCAAGCATTAATGCCAAAATACGTATACAAATGTCCCTCTGTTATCTACAGATTATCTTAATGCGTAACCATACTCAACAACTGACCATTCCTTTTTCTGGAAGTCAAACATTGATTATCTCCCCTCACAATTTTCTATCTTGTTTCAGCCTCACTCCTAATACATCATCACATCCAAAATATCCTCTTAATCCAGCACTGTAAACTACAGGTCGACACATTTATTCTATTATGTGGGGATTATTCCAATGTCATCTCAATGTACCAGCCGTCAATATAAACTGTACTTGTGGCTCGATACACTAATTGTTTCCCTTGGCTTTGTACCAAACTTCTTAATCACTACTGTTAACTACAGTATCTTCATCCTCTTACGTCCAACAAAACTTTGTCTATCTAATATAGACCCCTCACCAACACATCTACTTCCTGTCCTGACAACTAATTCAACCTTTAAGTTTCTCATCTATCCGACGCAATTAATATTTCATTCTTTTGCATCAGTACTTTCTGTATCTCAGCACCATTACCTCAATTCTCTCCTATCCTTTTCACATCTTGACGACAGTCAAACCAGTCGAAACACCCTTTCTAATTTTCATTTACCTCACCTTATTTACCTTCGTATCTTTCACTCCTATTTATCAGGATTCTTTCGGAACAGCAACTCATGTCCTGATAACTGACAACGGACCTCATTTTTCTCACATCTCCGTATTAGTCACTCCTGTTTCGGCATGTTCCTGTCAAAAATACTAAAGATGTTTTGTGAATTGTCAGTCAGAATATTAACTCTCTGTCATACGACTTCTATAATTTCCTTCCAAGTTCAGATATTCTACGAAAAGACATTATAATTTTCTTTCTATCTCTCGATTTTCGCACACTCTATGTTCCACGATTTATCAACGTTACTTATCAACCGCTCTTCTCATATTCACACGGACAATGATACACAACACAACCTCGCTCTCATCTCACGCCTACTCTCGTGTCGCGTCAACCTAACGTCTCCATACTATTATTACAACTAAATACTTTAGACGCCACCTCAACATTCCATCAATCATTCCCCACATATCAACACGTATTGATTTCCTCTACACACGTTGACACAAGACATATTAACGTTACTCTTACATTCTATCTACGTATTTCACTTAGGCGACTTCATCACAGCTCTTTCTTTTTACTTCTTTCATCACGACGAACACCTGTCTGACTACAGTTATATTCACGTATGAACACCGCACAACCAGACGAACTATTCTAGAGGACTCTCTCAATTCACTGCTTTCTTATATCTCTACTTTACTCAATCACTCACTTCTATACGAAGGTCAGACCCTATACACTACCTCTCGCAGCTGAAATTGCTTTCACAGTACTATCTATTATCTCTTCAAAACAAACCTCATTCTGGTGAACCAGCCCCTAACTTCGTAACTATCATTCTATACTTTTCCACCCACAACAACTTTCTTCTTTCTCCACAAGTACGACGTAACTCGTATTTTTCAAGCATCCACTTCTACAGTCTATTATTTATTATACTTTTATTCTCACGTTCAACTGACTATCTTACGCACAGGATACTCAGTGCCTCCTCAGTCTATATCACCTCACCAGACACTCTCGGTTCACCTGTCAACAATACTATTCTTTCTTCTCCAACCAACAAGCAAAACCCTCTCGGACATCACGTCATAGCTCTGAGTCAAACTATTTCTAATACTAATATTCCTGCCTAACATATCTCTCACCCTCTATTAATTCTGTCCTGAATCTACCCTATTTTACTCTCTCTACCTCGCTACCAACCAGACGATATCCTGTATTACGTAATCCACGTGGAATATCATTTGCCGTACTTCCTTATCACCAACAAAATTCCTCTGCCTATTTTAGACAGCTCATATACCTATACTCTCAAACCGGGGTTCTTCTCATAAGCCAGACCTATTTCATTTTCCTTCTTCACCCAAGGAATTTTAACCGTTATATAGTGTGTCCAAATTAAACACTTCACTGTCTTTCAATACATTCACTCGTCTTTCCGTTATAATGTCATCCTCACTATCTGTTGTCAACCTGTTAAAGTATTCAGGTCTTAAGGTCCTAAGGTCTTCTATTTTTCTTAAATCACTTTCTGTCGTTGAATAAATTCCCGCTAACTGTCTACCACTATTCTTGTTCTTAAATGAGTTCCTTCTATTTCCTATATTTGCGTCAGTCTGCTCACTGTTTCCTGTGTACCTTACGTAACGTTTATACCTTCCCATCTCGTCTTCAGATGACACACTAATTATAGTTCCTTCATCAGACTCATTATAATTTACTGCAAATACGTCGGCCCTATTCCCATAGTCATCTTTAAAACGTCTGACTTTCTTTCTCTTCCTCGGTCTTCGTCCCTTAGCCTTTCCTACTGTCTTGTCATACAAACCAGTATTTTGTTTCAAAGAGTCACTACCCAAAACTCTGTCCGTCTGTCTACCAGCAACTACTCCATATGATGGAACATCACGCCTCGATTCAGGACCTGCCCGTAGTGTAACACTCTCATTCTCCGAATCCTCTGTAATAATATCTGATTCAGCATCACTATAATATTCAGCTGTGGGAATATCTTCTCCGTAGCTTGAACTCTGACAGCCAATATTCCTACACCATCTGGGAACTAGTTTCTTGTCTATGGCTGAACAACTTGACATGGCACTACCTCTATTTACAACCATACTAACACTTTCGTCAATACTTCTCCTCTTTATCTTTCTGTCGTTCTTGGTCCTCGTCTGTCCATCTTTCTCAACTTCAACCTTGTCTCTCTTAGTCAAACGAGTTGATTTAGACTGATTCTCTATGAAGTCAGTTTGAGTTCCCTTTGTTAACTTGCTGACTGGTTGTACCTGAGTCTGCGTGCTACTTTCTACCGTATTACTTGTCTGCGTCTGTGTCTCTCGGTTTCTTTTCTTTACTAATATCGTCTTCTTCTTTTCCTGTCTACTAGTCACATTCGCAACCATTTTAGGACTAGTCTGTATTTTACTTACTGGTTCAACTCTGTCTCTTACACCTGAGTTTAAATATTGTCTTTGTCTTTTCTCTAACCAGTCGTCACGTCTTTTTCTAGCAGTTGCACTGTGAGAAGGCCAGTCCCATGATTTCTTTGAAATGTTTCTCTCACGTCCATTTTTGTATTTATACCAGTCCGAGCTTTCACTATTTCGTCTGTTTTCACTGTCTTTTACTCTATATAGATCAGGCCTTGGTTCGTCATAACCATATTGTCTTCTGTCTTTATTAGGCAATGTCTGTCTCCTGTTATTCTTTCCTACTCTATTACTGTCTACCATAATTCTATAAGGATCCTGTCTAGTTGTTTTGTTCTTCAACGTTTTCAGAAAACTCTCTACCTCCGTAATTGACATCTTTAATTCTCCTAACCATGTGCTAACCCGTTGTAACTCCCCGCACAAGAAATTCATATTCAGTTCCTTTGAAATATCTATCCAGCTGAAACAATATTGTTCTGTATACTTCTTTAGTACCTGAGAAAAAAACTTATCCTGAGTTCAGCTGAAATATGTGCTGTGCTGAGTCTTCTAAGCTGAAATATTTATACAAGTAACCAATTTCATTGTTGTAATTTCTTAATTTAACGTCTAAACTTGTGCTCCGGTGTTCTGTTCCGTCATGCTGAAAAAATACTGAAATAAAGCAAGCAAAGAACAAAAAAAAACACACAATTTCAAATTATTTGCTTCTAAAATCTGGTTAATTAATTACCTTATTTATGAATCACCTAAATTTACTAATTTACAACACATAATTCCCCCAGTTCATAAACTGTTCCATTAGTTATTTAGTTCCAGAATCGCACAAATTTCCCTTGGTTAATCCCTAAAGAGCACAAGTTGTAATCAGCATCAATATTCTGTCAGCGTAGAGGGAGGAAAAACCTTGTCTTCAATAAGTCCTGTTTGAAACCAAAAAGTTCGCTATAAATCCTCATACCTGTTTCTAATAATATAATAATGTTTTAGACTCTGCTCTAACCAAGAATTTATGGCACATCACCGGAGTTACACAGTTACCTTCTTTTATTAGCTGACGGACCTAGTTCCACTAACCAGAGTTCGCATCAAGTGAAACCTAGTCTCGAGTTTAAGTGGCGGAGTCCAGAAGCTCAGGTGGCGGAGTTCTCTTCCCTCAGGTAAATTTTGTAGCTGCCAGATACTCTTCCTGGTTGGGTCACGTCTCATGGGATGCCTGGATAGATTTCAACCCCTGGTTGGGTCACGTCTCATGGGATGCCTGGATAGATTTCAACCCCTGGTTGGGTCCCTTCCTTGATTCTGAGTGAAGTACATCATCGGCGACTTGATAGGGGTCGTAGTAATGACGTGGCCCCAAAAATTTATCACAGTTAACCGAAGCCCAGTGATATTTATGTGTTCAAAAAACCCAATCACGAAATTACAAGGCTTTGTCCATTATTACTTGAGCCTAGAAGAGTTCTTGACTTATTTTTCTTCTTTTGTCTGACAGGTTCAGCTTGAAATTCTGGTTTTCTTAAAGTTTTAGGACAGGATGGCTCTTCTCAAAAAAACGATAAGTTTCATGCAACGGTCCTGAGAAGCCCCTTGGTATTGATAACTTTCAATGGCTGGCGCTTTAAAATAGAAGCCCCTTTCTTTTGAAACTCCAGTTAACGGCCACTATCAATTCGGCCACGGCTCCTGATTCTTGAGTACTTCGCGTGATAGGCCATGATTTATTATCTTCATAATATTTCTTACAGCATGCCGTCAGTGGATAGTTTTTTGTTGTTTGTTGTTGGCCGGCCTAGATCAACCTCAGATCCTCGGTCGAGGGCACCATTAATTACTCCCTATAACAGTGTCGAAAGGAAGTAATAAGGCAGGCTTGATCTGTAATCAAAACTTTATTCTTTATTCTTAAGACGACAGGCCGCGTCTTCTCAGCTGGTTTCTTATATGTTAACTGCTATAACAACATAATACGTCACGATTGAGCATCTCCCCCCCCTTTCAGTCTCAATGCTCAATCGTGCTGTATCGGAGTTTTCCAATAGACCCCAATTATACCTACACTGTTACACTGTATTGCCATTCCTTAGTGATTTGGCCACTTCGGATATTGCCACGGTCAGACACGAGAGGCACATGGGGAGAATCAGGGGCCTCGTCAACCAACACAGAACTTCCACTATTAGCCCGCGGACGCTGATGCATATGTTGTGAGGAAGGATCTGAGTATCTAAGTACTTGTCCAGAGTGCAAGGATGATACCCCAACAGATAAGAGAAAATGTACTCATTATATGCCAATTATGATTTCAATAGCCCGCTCCGTGGCGAAGGCGTTACGGAAGCCGTTCGTAATCCCGCATACAGCGATCGAAACACAGCGGAAGGCGACTTGGCAGCAGACCTCCTTGCGTTGGATTTTTAAAATAAAATGGTATGGGTACCGGTCGCTCAGAAAGCAATGGCAAACTACTGAACGTATACTTACAAAGCGATCACAAACAGCCAAAAAATGCTGAGGTTGACAGCGACGTCCTGTAAGGGATATACAAATAACTTAAATGATTTCAATAGCAAACTCTTCAAACTAACTAGCTTGTAGGAATAACAGTTTACACATGTGACACATTGCTTTAATGCATACAAACTGGATCGGTTTTGATTACTCATCATTATCATGTGCCCTGCCGAAAAGCGTGGGTGATCATGGATCGCCAGCCATAAATTAAGTCTGCGGTATTGTCCCGATTATTCCATATGGCCCAGCTACCCAGGTATTTATCTCCCTGCCTTTTCCTTGCTCTTCTCCCATCACTTGCCAATTGCCATTAAATTTTTTTAAGGTTTAATTTTCCTCATAACAGGCCCCCGAAATCTTGACTGTACGTATAATTTCTAGAATTAATCAACGAGTTTCGTTTGCTTCTTGTGCGACTTGCACATTCGTTTTCCATGTCCGTCCATGGTATTCGTTGCATTTTCCTGAGAAACCATATTTTCACCGCCAATGGATGTTTCTCAACTGCTTTTGTTTATTTATCAATACTGCTGTCGTCCAAATGACAATCATCGTCATCATCTTTCACTTTTGCCGTCAAAGGGGGGAATAATTGGCGCTTCAGCACCTGATGCGTGGCCCTGGATAGTGTCATTCTGTGTGATTGTACAGTGTCTTTGATGTCGTCAATCCATTTTCTTCTCGGGCGTCCTCCTTGCTCTTGTAGCAGATATTCTTTGATGTAGGGCCAGTGCTGGTAGCTGATGGTGTTGCATTCTAACGAGATGGCCAAACCATTTGATCTTTCGTCTTTCAATAAACGTGGCACAAAGTGTTGATCCCACGGTCTGTCTCATAACATCATTTCTTACTCGGTCTCGGATAGTTAAGTTGGCAGCTCTCTTCAATCATCTCATTTCACGGGTGTTGATTTTGCGTGGGTGTGATTTGGATAATGTCAAAGTGTGACATTGGTAGCATAGGGTTGGTGTGAATATGCTATTTATTATATGTAGTTTTGGGGACGCCGGTCTCCCTGGCCTAGGGGTAAAACAACTTTCTCCGTAATCACGTTTATCCACGTAGGGTAACGCAGCGCGCGAGAATTGTATGCGGTTCTCGCCATGTTGGTAACTTGCGGGATAAGTGAGCCGGCCGCTCAGAAAGCAATGGCAAACTACTGAGCGTAATCTTGCCAAGAAATCAACGACAGCGGTAAAATGATGGTGTTGACAGCGATGTCCTGTAAAGAATATGCGATTTTAAAAAAGTTTTGGGGCAGAGGTACATTTGAATATTTCAGTGTGGGTGGCAGATATCACGCCTTTACCTCCCAGACAGTTTCTGGAGGGCTGATGTGGCAGATATCTCGCCTTTACCTCCCAGACAGTTTCTGGAGGGCTGATGTGGCAGATATCTCGCCTTTACCTCCCAGACAGTTTCCTGGAGGGCTGATGTGTCAGATATCACGCCTTTACCTCCCAGACAGTTCCTGGAGGGCTGATGTGGCAGATATCACGCCTTTACCTCCCAGACAGTTTCTGGAGGGCTGATGTGGCAGATATCACGCCTTTACCTCCCAGACAGTTTCTGGAGGGCTGATGTGGCAGATATCACGCCTTTACCTCCCAGACAGTTCCTGGAGGGCTGATGTGGCAGATATCACGCCTTTACCTCCCAGACAGTTCCTGGAGGGCTGATGTGGCAGATATCACGCCTTTACCTCCCAGACAGTTTCTGGAGGGCTGATGTGGCAGATATCACGCCTTTACCTCCCAGACAGTTTCTGGAGGGCTGATGTGGCAGATATCACGCCTTTACCTCCCAGACAGTTCCTGGAGGGCTGATGTGGCAGATATCACGCCTTTACCTCCCAGACAGTTCCTGGAGGGCTGATGTGGCAGATATCACGCCTTTACCTCCCAGACAGTTCCTGGAGGGCTGATGTGGCAGATATCACGCCTTTACCTCCCAGACAGTTTCTGGAGGGCTGATGTGGCAGATATCACGCCTTTACCTCCCAGACAGTTTCTGGAGGGCTGATGTGTCAGATATCACGCCTTTACCTCCCAGACAGTTTCCTGGAGGGCTGATGTGGCAGATATCTACGCCTTTACCTCCCAGACAGTTCCTGGAGGGCTGATGTGGCAGATATCACGCCTTTACCTCCCAGACAGTTCTGGAGGGCTGATGTGGCAGATATCATCGCCTTTACCTCCCAGACAGTTTCTGGAGGGCTGATGTGGCAGATATCTCGACTATACCTCCCAGAGAGTTTCTGGAGGTCTGATGTGGTAGATATCAGACCACACGGCACAAGATGGCTGATGCGGTATATATCACGGGGGCGACGTTTTCTCCCCAGAACATTTGCTAGTTCTAGTGTGTTTGGGGCCCATGTTAAAGTCAGTAATCTCTGGGATCCGCGGGACCAGGGGAAACTCCGCGCCCAAGGAAGCCTGCATGCAAGACAGCAACAACAAAAGTCAGTACATGGGGCATATGGTGCTACGGCCATGTTTGATCCATCAATCGGAACTGGGTGGGTGCTGGGTCTGTCTCACGCCGGCCGCCTGGACCCAAGATATTTCTATTGTAACTGGGTCGACCTGGAACACTTAGAGTTTAAACATTGGAATCTTGGTCAGGAGTTCGATCTGCACCAAACGGCACTGGAGCATGACGGAGGCCAGAGATAGCAGATCTAGATACAAACACCGGCCAGATAACCGACTGATAACCCGCGGCTTATGTCGGCGGCCTCTTTGTGACCGTCGGGGCAGATGGCGGACTTCAATCGAGTTTGTAATCAGCAACACCTGGGAGTGGCGGAGACGGTCCACTTCAGAGGACAGACGTAATTACCGACTGCGTCCAAGCGCTGGCCATCGCGCGGACATTGTTTGTGACGCCGACAGAGGCCTAACGTTTCCAAATAAGGAAGTTATGGGCGGGGCATGGACACAGTAAACAATGGCTCAATCTGGCCACAGTGACCATCTATCAGTGTGAGTGAGAGCTTCGGAAGTAACCTGTTGGCCTGCAGCAGAGATACCCGAGGCACAGACAATCAATCACTCCCGAGGTGGATACAGAAGGTCGCTCTTGTGACACCAGATTCAGTTCATTCAGTCTTGGACGAGAAGTATGATCTAAGTTTCCGTGCTGGACATTCTAGAGTAGACGCCTGTAACGTCAAGTGTGGGATATATATTTCTGAAGTGGTGAGTACAGGTTGTGATGTGTGAGCTCTCTTGGTCGTCTTGTCCTCGAATTCTGCCTCAGCTTAACACTAGTCTGCTAGTGATTCTTCTACAGCAACATGAAACACAGCATCAACCACCATCATCATCACTGCAATCACTTTTACTACAACTACTACTACTACCACCACCACAACTATTACTATTACAAATGTTGCTGTTACTACTACTACTACTACTACTACTACTACTACTACTACTACTACTACTACTACTACTACTACTACTACTACTACTACTACTACTACTACTACTACTACTACTACTACTACTACTACTACTACTACTACTACTACTACTACTACTACTACTACTACTGCCGATGCTACTGCTCCTACTACTACTACTACTACTACTACTACTACTACTACTGCCGATGCTGCTGCTCCTACTACTACTACTACTACTACTACTACTACTACTACTACTACTACTACTACTGCGATGCTGCTGCTCCTACTACTACTACTACTACTACTACTACTACTACTACTACTACTACTACTACTACTACTACTGCCGATGCTGCTCCTACTACTACTACTACTACTACTACTACTACTACTACTACTACTACTACTACTACTACCGATGCTGCTGCTCCTACTACTACTACTACTACTACTACTACTACTACTACTACTACTACTACTACTACTACTACTACTACTACTATTATTACTACTACCGATGCTGCTGCTCCTACTACTACTACTACTACTACTACTACTACTACTACTACTACTACTACTACTACTACTACTACTACCACTACTACTACCACTACTACTACCGATGCTGCTGCTCCTACTACTACTACTACTACTACTACTACTACTACTACTACTACTACTACTACTATTACTACTACCGATGCTGCTGCTCCTACTACTACTACTACTACTACTACTACTACTACTACTACTACTACTACTACTACTACTACTACTACTACTACTACTACTACTACCGATGCTGCTGCTCCTACTACTACTACTACTACTACTACTACTACTACTACTACTACTACTACTACTACTACTACTACTACTACTACTACTATTACTACTACCGATGCTGCTGCTCCTACTACTACTACTACTACTACTACTACTACTACTACTACTACTACTAATACTACTACTACTACTACTACTACTACTACTACTACTACCGATGCTGCTGCTCCTACTACTACTACTACTACTACTACTACCACTACTACTACTACTACTACTACTACTACTACTACTACTACTACTACTACTACTACTATTACTACTACCGATGATGCTGCTGCTACTACTACTACTACTACTACTACTACTACTACTACTACTACTACTACTATTACTACTACCGATGATGCTGCTCCTACTACTACTACTACTACTACTACTACTACTACTACTACTACTACTACTACTACTACTACTACTACTACTACTACTACTACTATTACTACTACCGATGATGCTGCTCCTACTACTACTACTACTACTACTACTGCTACTACTACTACTACTACTACTTACTACTACTACTACTACTACTACTACTACTACTACTACTACTGCTGCTGCTGCTGCTACTACTACTACTACTACTACTACTACTACTACTACTACTACTACTACTACTACTACTACTACTACTACTACTACTACTACTACTGCTGCTGCTGCTGCTGCTGCTGCTTCAAACACTATTACTACAAATTTAAAATGTAGACACGTAGAAAGTTACAACTGTGAGTGATGATGGAAAACAGGATAACAATAACATCAAGCAACAAATGAGAAGACTGAATATGAAAATTTTTATGTATTTGTTAGGCAAGGTGGAAAGGAATCGGTAGGACAGCAACCGATGAATATATCTTGATCCATTCTAGTGGAGATAAAACAGCGAGGGATAGTATTTGTAATGGATATGGAACAATCAAAATCGATCAAAGGGGAAGATCTTTTGATCTCAACATCTACAAGTTTATGCACAAACAGACAGCAGTGAGAACAGAGTCGATTACTTTTATAACGATTTGGAGAATTCCTTCAGGAAATCCAAGTATTCAGAATTAAATATCATAATGGATCACTTTAATTCTAAACCTCCCATCGTGCACAGTGAAGCTGACGTTGATGCCATGGCCTTTATGCTGGGATCGGGATGCTGTCTCTGGAGGGTGAGGAAATGCAGCTGGTGAACCTTCAGAGGACACACTGACATGGATATTTCTGTTGTCATCCTCCAGTTTTCTCTCGTCCATTGTAGGCCGCGCCTGTCGTGGAGATGGTGACCTGCACTTTGGTAACACTTGAGTATAACGGACGGAGCACCCATGATGCATCAGTGGACAGTCCAGCTGTAGAATGTGCAGGCGAGCTGACAGCCTGTCTTTGTGGAGACAGGGAGCGGTGTCTGTGGGCAGTTGTTGAGACAGCTGCCCCGTAACCTGTAGGTCGAGAGTCTTGCACATAATCTGATACGACATACTTTTGTTGTTGGAATCGAACTCTGGAACCTGAGGATGGAGGTTCTGATCTGAATTTTTTTTGGAGAATTATTTGTTCCTTTTTATGACGTAAACCATAGGACTCGTCTGTGTGGGAGGCGAGGCTGACTGGAGACAGGGTTCTAAGGGTATGGCTTCTAGACAGATTTGTTTCTTTCACAGCTGGTTCTTCTGGTTGACCTGTGTATCTAGAGACATGAGGTGTTTCCTGGCGGTGCCTTCTGTGGATGCCGTCCAGATCTACCTCACCAGAGAAGTCTCTGTCTCTGGATGTGGTCATTTCTGTCTCATCATTAGACCAGGCCTGATCGGTGTCTGACGGGTGAAGAAGACGATGTTGTGAGAGTGCACCCGCTGTGGACAGGTCCTGGCTAGATCTACTTCTGGAGGCTAAAGTGTCATTATTGTCTAACCTGGTCCTGGTAGAGCAGGAGTCACCACCATCCATGGATTTTGATCTGCTAGGAAGGAAGCCCATGAGCAGCATCTGGCCAGAAGTCAGCTGATCAGGATCGAGCTTGGATGCATTTCTGTTCTGTAGCAGTTCAGCAAAGTCTTGCTGCAGGCGCTTCACCTCCATGTGGATCTCTGGCTTCTTGTCCTGTGGAACAAGTCAATCAGTCAATCAATCAATTAATCAATAAATCAATCATGTGCTGTCTCCACAATGAAGGGTGGCTGCAATGAATCTCCAACACTATCTGTCTCTCCCCTTGACTGTACATGATGTTTGTCCATCTCTTGATTTTATCTTCCCACTTGTATCGTTGTCTACCCCTTGCTTGCTTGCCCTCAACCTTGCCCATCAGTATGGTTTTTATAAGAGTGTTATGTCTTTTAACATGGCCAAAATATTTCACTTGCCTTTTTTTTTATTTCTTTCATCAACTCTCTTTTCATTCCCAGTTTTTCTAGAACCTCTATATTTGATTGTGGAAGAGGTATCAAGCAGAGTGGAACAAGTATCAATTCATTAGATGGCTAACACAATGGCCAGCAAACACAACAAGTTCATTAACTGCCTTTAATACTATTATCATGTACCGGATTCCCCAAGTGGAAAGCACACAATTCACATGATCTTACCACGTCTATATTCTTCATCTTGGTTCTCAGTGATCTCTTCACATCCTCTATTTTCCATTGCCATTTGATTTGAATAAAGAAGACACAAACAAAAGGTTGCACAATTTACTGCCTGCAGTATCTTGCTACGGGGGCCACTCGCGGTAGAGTAATGGCTAGACGCTAGCCTACCAGCCCTTGGACATGGGTTTGATCCCTATTGGTGTGGATTCAAATTGTAAATATTGACCTAAGCTCTAAGGATCACCCCCACCTAAAACAGGTACCAGGAAATGTCTTAGAAAGTAAAGGCGGTCAGCGTACAATGACCACAGCACCGATCGGTCTATAAAAGTATGGGTCAAGCACCACATGACCAATGTGCCTGAGACACGTAAAAGGGGCCTTTGCACATTTGTGGATGCATCTGGTCAAGTGCATATTGCAGAAGCTCATCTGTATCTTCATTATTCAAATTCACTAAGGGAAAGCTCTTTTGATTGTCACAAATAATTGCAAAAATAAATTCCTCCCCAATCAGCGATAGAACCCGTCTTCTGTACTAGGAATCCAGGCTCCTATCACATACGATAGAACCCGTCCTCTGTACCAGGAATCCAGGCTCCTATCACATACGATAGAACCCGTCCTCTGTACTAGGAATCCAGGCTCCTATCACATACGATAGAACCCGTCCTCTGTACTAGGAATCCAGGCTCCTATCACATACGATAGAACCCGTCCTCTGTACCAGGAATCCAGGCTCCTATCACATACGATAGAACCCGTCCTCTGTACTAGGAATCCAGGCTCCTATCACATACGATAGAACCCGTCCTCTGTACCAGGAATCCAGGCTCCTATCACATACGATAGAACCCGTCCTCTGTACCTAGGAATCCAGGCTCCTATCACATACGATAGAACCCGTCCTCTGTACTAGGGAATCCAGGCTCCTATCACATACGATAGAACCCGTCCTCTGTACCAGGGACCCAGGCTCCTATCACATACGATAGAACCCGTCTTCTGTACTAGGAATCCAGGCTCCTATCACATACAGTACAACAGTTTCTAACCCAGAATGTACAAGATTTTGTTGTTGTATTTGCTTTGAACTCAAGTGTAGTCCACACGTGCGACTACTTCTAGTGCACTGGACTGATATTTGTGTGTGGATTAGCTTTCCCCATTACCAGTCATCAGACAAACCCACTCCGACTTCTGAGATACAGTCGTGCCTCAGGTTACGAACGCCTCACGTCACAAACAATTCAGGATACGAACAACAACTTTGAAAATGTTATGTCTCGGGCAACGAAAGTGCCTCGGGTTACGAACGAAGGCGGGCGAGAAAGTCAGTGATTGAAGACTTCATTGTGAACCATCATCCAAACAAACTTGTTGCTAACAAGCCCTATGCCCCTATATGTGATGAATGATAACACGCTGGCCCACTTCAGAAAGATTCTCCAGCAAAGGAAGCAACAAATTTCCCTTGATAGTTTCTTGGTGCAGAAAGATTCCCTGTCGAAACATTACATTATTAGGTATGTCTTATAGCCAACAACAATCAAATATATACAAGTATTACACTGCAGTGCAAGTCCGCATGGCCGAATGGGTAAGAACACGTGTTCTTAAACATCCATGTGCTGATGCCGGGGTAAGTGGTTCACCACCCACACCGGACTAAAATGTTGACCTGTTGTCCTTGACTTGGGAACGTAAATTACAAGTACCTCTGAAGTTGGAGTTAATGGGGAAAGCTAATTCACATGCAAAATTCAGTCCATCACTACTATAAATAGTGTGTATGGACTACGCTTGAGTTCAAAGTTGTTTGTTTGTAGTTATAAACATGTCATGTGATACATCCATCTAGCTTCATGTCTATATGTGGCAAATGATAACTGATGCATGCATATGTACATGTGCATATATTTTCTCATGCATGTTGCAATGAAATTTCAGCCATACATAAAAGACTGCACCAAGGATAGCTTGCTGTTGTGAGCTTTTTGGGGACAAAAGGATTTACTGCCAAGGATGTTATTAAAGATGCCTGTATGTGGTGGGTGTTATTTGTTATAAAAAGCAGCACACAACTTGAGCACCAAATGATTGGCTGATGACAAAGAAACTGAACATGAGGTGCTAACACAGGGAACTGATAAAATGATGAGATAAATGTATCAATGTATGCAAAGAATGTGTTAACAAATAAGGAGATATGTAAGCACAATAATAAAATTATCGAGTTCAAATCTCAAATAATTTTTATTTACATATTATTTTATGACTTGCTTACCGACATTCCCTAATATAAACAGAAGCAGAGTTATCACAATATTTAAGAACGTTATCGCCAGCGATTTGGAGGCAGGCCACCTTGCACACAATGGTATGAGTGCTACTCATTCAGAAATCAATGGCAAACTACTAAACGTAAACTTGCCAAGAAACCACAAAGAAAGTTACGATGAATAGTTGTGAGATGGGGTCAACGATTGGCCTGACAATGCTGGCAATTAGTCACGAGCCTGAGATATGTTTTCAGTGAACACCCACCTGTGAGATAATCTGTGACTGGCCAGCTCCCTGTAGAAACGATGATGAAGCAGCAAAGCTTGGGGGTCCTAACTCAAGGTTAGCCATCACTTCAGCACACAAAGACTGGAAGGAAGAGCTGTGAAGATTCTCTAGTGACATCTGCAACACAGCAGCAACAAAAAACACTTGTAAGTGAATAAATTCTATAATATCCTCTGTTATTTAAAGTTCTATTATTTATACTCCTCACAATGCTTGGCGGCAAAAGTGGAAGATAATAATGATGAAGATTTATAAGCTCAATAATTGTCTCTTCTTCCATCACCCTTTAACCCCATTGAAGTATAGGCCCCAAACTAACTCACTCTAAGCCCTCCCATCCTTAGTTATCCCATAATTTCTGTCTCTACTCTTCTCCATGTGTTTATCATCTTCCTCTGTTTATTTTGCACACTGGATTCCAGACAAAAGCCTTTCATAATACTAATCTCAAGTTTTCTCAATGTTTGTCCTATTTTGCACAGGCACCAATTAATGAATGTTTGTAGTTTAGTAATTATTTTAGTCCGTGATGTCTTCCGGACCTTCAACCCACTCTCTTTCACGATTGATGGTCTCTAGATCACACACCTGACGTTTAGAAAGTTCCGCCTGTGCCATCCAGGACCTGCCTCATCTTAGTCTATGACCCTTGACCATATCCATTGCTGCATGCAGCGGGTGATCCCTGTCTGCGGCAACTCTCAGGTACCATTTGGCCTGAAGGACCCTATGCCTATCTGTCATTGTTGGTAGTGCCAGGATATGCCTCATGCATATAATTGGTGTGTCCTTTGTGCGCCCCAGGTTCTTAACTCAACTCAACAACTCAATTATTTTAGTTCTTCATGTTTCTGATAAACACAGTAATATTGATGTAAGTGTAATGAATATTCTCAATTTGGTGCTAAGTTTAATTTCTGTTGACTTCCACAAGTTTTCTAGTGCTAAGTCTATTATTATGTGCTCCACAATTATACAATGGCATCTTACATTTATACTCATTGAGCTGTTACAAACTGAGTAGTCACATACAGACGAGCTGTATATTAACAAGGCAAGCATCTGCCTCTGATCGATAGTCGACTTTCCTCAATGTAGCAAATACTATATGGTCTATAATTACACAGTGCGTTATTTAGTCAATATCATCTAAAACCGCTAGATCACATGATCTCATCATCATCATGTGCCATGATGAACGGGGCAAACAATCACTGTAGCAAATATTTCCACACTCAGATAGATCAGTAATTTCTGTAACTATGTGTTCTATACCTATATGCTACATTAATTGGTCAGTATCATCTCCAGCAACTTCTACTTCTTCTGCCTTTCCCCCTCCAACGAAGCAATGATCCTCAACCAACTCCCACCAAGCTTTTCCCCCTCCAACGAAGCAATGATCCTCAACCAACTCCCACCAAGCTTTTCCCCCTCCAACGAAGCAATGATCCTCAACCAACTCCCACCAAGCTTTTCATGGACTTGTTCATGATCTGGCTGGATTTCACAGCTAAAGATTACTATGGGATGAGACAGCCGGTCCCATGCCAACCTTCCTTGGTCACCCTGTACAACAATCATGGTCGGTTACAGTGTTAATATTGTCTGCATGGGTCTCGGTATGGCATGGGAATTCTAAAGCACTAGGTCACACCATCGAATCATCATCATGATCATGTGCCATGTTAACTGGTGCAAGCGACCATGTTTCTCCACAACCATCTATTTTCTTGCAAAGTCTGACTGCTGATCATCATCTTCCATGCCATTCTGACAACATCCTGCATGTTCAAACTGTCTCTAATAGTCAGCTCTGTGGCGAAGGGGCTACGGACGCAATTCATAACCCTGCACACCACGTTCGAAACATAGCTGCAGGCGATTTGGAAGCAGACTGTCTTGCGTTGGTTTTGATACAATAGTATAAGTGCCAGTCATTCAGAAAGCAATGGCAAACTACTGAATGTAAAGTAAACTTGCCAAACAGCCAAAAAAATGCTGTGGCTGATTGCGACGTCCTGTATGGATATGCAACTAACTGCCTCTACGATCCTGAATATCTTTCAGACTGTCACAATCAGACCTCTATTTTCTCATATAACCACAAAATGATGCTTTCATATGACATGGGTAATCACTTATCTTCGTGAATGTACCCCTTGCATGCTGAACTTCTCAGCCTTCAATGGGAATCTTAGCTGTGTGCTATGTTTCCCACATCTAGAACTTCCCAGCCAAAGAAAGCTAGTGAGGCTAAGCATCTTCCAAATGTCCTGCTAAATGACAAATGATTTCTGCTCATCTCATTGAGGCTCAGTCTCCTATGATGGTAGACATTCAGCACCCAAACACTGCACACGTACACAAGACTGACATGAATGTGTTGCTTGCCTACCAGGAGAGAAGCAATGTCATGACTACTCTCCAAATTCTTCATGTTGTATATGAGTGAACAAATTAAAGTTCATACAACAGAACCACCAACACATCAACCAATATCGTTTAAAGCCGAGGAAGGCTAACCTAATTAAAAAATGCCCGCCGAAGTTGGAAGTGCCGGCCTACGGGTGGCAAAATAAAAATTGGCACTACGCAATTACGTCCGATTGAAATGTCTTTCGTGCTAGGAACAGCTCTGACTACCTAGTTTCCGAACGCCGCTCATGTCCGGAACAGCTCTGACTAGATAGTTTTCCCGAATGTCCGTCGTGCCCGGAACTATAGAGTCGTGCTCTGACTATTTTGTCCCCAGGACACAACGACAGGCACATGTTGGAATCGAAAACTCGCTGAGTGGATACCGTCTGCAGACCGGTCTGGTTTGTGCGGGTATGAACCGGGGCGAACGAAACGCCCAATATATTGAAGTGAGGAATTAAAGCAGCCATGAGCAGGACGTGACGATTCCCTCGGTGAACCTAGCACCAGGACGCTATGTGTCAGCCCTGCAACTATGGAAGCTGCCCTGGATGGCGGAAATTGTCATGGACTGTCACTGCCTTCCCTTGAGGGTGATCGTGAAGTCGTCGACTGTTCCAACTTGACCAGCTGGCATGTGGACGGTAACACAAAAGTGAGTCTCCCAGGAATGCTAACCTGGTCAAAATTGCACGCTAAAAGTCGGATGTGTTGGTCTAAGTGTTTCGGCCCTAGGGTGTCTAACGAGACACACTGTAATCACATCTGAAAAAACACTCCGGATGAACGCAAAGAAGAAGAAGAAATCTTCTACAGTGTTGACAAAAGAAAAATCTCTTGAAGAAAAGCATCAACATTAAATGTTAATTCTACGTATCCACTTACAATATGGCTCTTATGCCAGTTACTGAACTCTGTTATCTTCTCTCTCACAGAGCCCATCACCTTGTCTCGTGTACCTTTGAGGCTCAAATAATCTGAGTATCTGTAAGAATGAAACCAAATGATTATAGAATACCTATGGACATTGGCACAAAAAACTAATATAAATGCATACATAATAAGTGTGCAACAGGGATGATGAACCTATACACTTTATTATACTTATATTAAACTGCAGAAGATTGATAAGGTGCACCAGGAGTGAAGTGACACATCTTAATAATTTTCAGAAATTACAACATTTGTAACCGGACATATTAAGTAATTGGTCAGATGTTAACCATCCTCAAGAACTGGCGGGTGTCAGACATCACAGGAGCCTTATACATAGCAATACTCTCCCCAGTTCTATACTAACAATGTGAATCATGGAAAGAAAAAGTGAAGAAAAAGATAAAACTAGAAACAACAGAAATAAAGAAGAATATTAGAAGCTAAAAAGATAAGAGAGAATTGTAAATGAAGAAATAAAAGAATTGAGAACAGTGCTTGTGCTTTATTACATACTGAAACAGCAGATGAGATAATTCAGTCAGTCAATCAGTAATGTCAACAAAAGCTGCCTCCGACGGTAAGTCTAGCTCCTAATACATGGCAGAACTGCTTAAACTAACAAGAGAAGAGGCAATATTAAGTCTATGATGCTGTAAAACCAGACTACTTTAAATATTCACACTGATACACATCTACACTTGAGAAACACCAGTTTACTATACAGCAAAATAAAGTGTTGAAGACAGAGCAAACAGCCAAAAGGTGCACCACAGCAATCAGGATGTCTTGCACATGTACATGCTCTGGGCAAACAAAAGAGGAAGCAGGACAACTTCTTTTTTTAACTATTTAGTCATTAAAAATAATTAATTATAATTAATATTAATTAATTTAATAATCTGCGTGTTGATGGAGTTAATCTGGGCCATGGAGATAATCTGCGTGTTGATGGAATTAATCTGGGCTATGGAGATAGTCTGCGTGTTGATGGAGTTAATCTGGGCCATGGAGATAGTCTGCGTGTTGATGGAGTTAATCTAGGTGTTTCTCTTTGATTTCAGCTGTAGAGTCGGGTGCCCTGGAATGTTTGGGTTGTTCGACTGATTGATTCTTGACTCTCAAATTGCGTGCTGATAGAGACTGCCTGGTTAGCTAGATACTGCTACTCTCCGCACTTGGTTGTTACAGCAACCCCGTGGCATTCTTTACCTTTGATACGTGATGGCAATAAACGCCTGATGGTTTTCCATTTGTTACCTTTGATAATTGATGGTAGACAGCACCTTGGTGATGTACACACGGCCTGGTTGTACAACACATAGATTTCATAGGCCGTGTGCGTTAAGATCACAGACTCACCACAGCGTGTGGAACAGGACACCGCTGTAGTTTTTCACAGTCTATTTTACTCACACAATACATTAGACGCTGTCAAGAACATCATCTTTTGTTCCATAATGAATTCACAAATGTACAAACAATATCGAACATCACACTTCTACAAGAGCGGCATAGTTTGTAGCTGTAGCTCTGTTGACGAGGACTAGGCCCAACACCGAACGAAGTCCAAGTCTGACTGACTCTAAAGTGACGTTTTGTTCTAACCCAAAACGTCCAGCTTACTTTTCTCGTGTTTGTGACCAATGTCGTGATAGGTCACATCGCACGGTCTCCTTCTGTTGACCGCGCTTAATACGTCTCATGCCATGTCCCCAACCTGTATAAACAGGACTATGGCAGCCAGTAGGCGTGGTACACAGCACGTCATCCATCGAATGCAGACACAAATATGGGATGAGCACTACATACCCACTATGCCTCATGATGTCAAAAGTTAGTTAAACATCCTTCACAGGAAGTCACAGTCAACCCCAGCATTTTTTAGCTGTTTGTGATTTCTTGGCATTCAGTAGTTTGCCATTGCTTTCTGAATGACCGGTACTCATACCAAGCTGTGTTTCGAACTCACTATGTGGGATTACAAACTGCGTCCATAAGCCCTCCACCACAGAGCTAGCATGGTGTGAAAAGTGGGTCCATATTTCTCTAGGGTATCACAGATTGATCAGATTCAGGGATCATCTTCTCTGCCTTGAGAGACTATCCAACAGTGTTTTGATCTCCTTCTTCAGCTTACTGCACTAACTCTACTGCACAAGCAAAGATGTTAAGATTCCTAAAGTATTGCACTAACTCTACTGCACAAGCAAAGATGTTAAGATTCCTAAAGTATTGCAATAACTCTACTGCACAAGCAAAGATGTTCAAGATTCCTAAGTAGAAATCTTCTATGACAAGATACACCAACAGGATAGTAGACTGATATAGAATTTAGCCCTGAAATAACTAATAAGTGGCAGCGAATCAAAACATATTGTGGAAAGTGAGGTGTATACTTGTATGTATGGCAGCTAAATCTATATACCTCTAAATTATGTGCTGTTACCTTCGATGAGCAGGCTGGGGCCATTATAAAACCTACACTCCGTGATGACTGTGATGACTGAGATGTAGGAAACCCTCATCAGTCAGTTATGCTGACACGACACAAGGCAATGATTATCCTTTAGATCTGACAGAAATGATTGCCCTCGGAACAGAAAGCTTTAAATGTTTTGGGAACATTATTTTATCAATACATAGAAGGGAGAGGTTAGGTTCAAATCTCACTTGAGGCAGGGTTCTTTTGCCACTATATTACTCTATGGTTCACCCTGCCTTATAAGTGAGTGAGTGAACAAGCGAGTGTGCATGTATGTGTGTGTGTGTGTGTGTGTGTGTGTGTGTGTGTGTGTGAGAGGAGAGAGAGAGAGTGAGGGGGGGGGAGAGAGAGAGAGAGAGAGAGAGAGAGAAGAGAGAGAAGAGACGGATGAGAAAGAGAGAGAGAGAGAGAGAATTTTTCCTTGCCATTGCAAAGCCACTCCAAAGGTATCTTGTACTATGAGAATAACCGGTCCTTGCAAGTGAAAGTATTTTGACTACACAGTAATTTATTAATGTCGGCAAATCAATATGATAGTTTTTTTTTTCACCTTCTAAGCAGTAAGTGATCATCTTATACCAGTTTTTGACCTTATAAGGAGTAACTGATCATCTTATATCAACATTTTTGATCTTATAAGCAGTAACTAATCATCTTATACCAAAATGTTTGACCTTATAAGGAGTAACTGATCATCTTATACCAATGTTTGACCTTATAAGCAGTAACTAATCACTGTGTATGGAAGTATTTTGGTCACGTACGGGATTAACTACGACTACTTCTTTCATTCACTTGAAATTTGTCCATATCTACAATGCTGTCTCTTGAATGAAAATTCACATTTCACTTTTCTTTTAATTCACTCAGTGGTCCAGAGAGTTTATCTTCCATTTGTTTCTCTAGAAGCCAGAAGGGATTAACTGATCAGCATATATGGCATCATTGATCAGGGACTGGAAGATATTGAGACGACAGGAAAGATCAGCGGTATAATAGGAAAGAGACAAACCAAGAGTAATGATGATGGCCTAAGATGGTGGCCTGGAAGAATAACCTCAATAAATCCAAAATACCAGGGACTGAGATCTGTAGAGATACATAATCGCCAACATCATTTGGCAGGGCACATGTTGACCATCATCATCATGCGTGAAAGTCTTCTGGTCATACAAGAAAGAACTGGTCAACTTCAATGTGTGGTGCATCAAGTGGTACAGAATGAGTTCATAAATACCTACTAAAATGTTCTAAACTAAACTAAACTAAACTAAACTAAAATGTTCACTACACAATCACTGACTTGTTTTTGGAACAGGCCGAACCCATCTCTGTGAGACGAATTGAGAACATGCTGGTGTTGATGTCCCGCTCCATCTGCTGCTTGGTCTGTCGGCTGTCCTCTGCCATACCTCCTCCTTGGGCTAGCTCTCCACCATAGAATGCCCCAGTGTAGCCTGCATCCCCACCAGTCCAGTCCACTAGACGATCATAGACGAAGGTTTCCAACAGTATCAAGATGGACTCTCTTCTTTTGCGCATTGTCTTCATATCATGTTCTGATGATATCCGGAATGTGCCCTGTTGGGAGGGAACAGAAGTAAACATTAAACCTGGGTAAACAAATTAGAAAATATATATGATTTTTGACAAATGGTATGATCAGTGGTAGAAGAAACAGAGGTCGAACAAAGAAATGATCCTAGATGGACTGAGATGATGGCTTGGAGGAATATCATCAACAGAATTGATCCAGAACAGCAGGAACTGAGACACATGCACTGGCAGTGAATGTCTATGCCTAGTTACTAGGGCAAATGATGAACAAAAAATT
>JACEFZ010016207.1:0-51759 GCA_014155875.1 Cepaea nemoralis | reverse complement strand
AGTGGTTAAAATTTTTTCTCCCCACACAAGTTCAACATCTATGCAGAAAATGTAATGAGGAACCTTAAAATATTGAGACCCCATACTACACTACGTAATCAAAACGTAATTGTTGGAAATCTACACAGAACTGAGATACGCAGATTACACGACCCTTCTCTTACTCAGTGCCAAGGAATTGGATCAGTTAATCATGTCTATCAAAAGACACAGTGAATGTTAAAATCTTTTCCCGAACGTAGAAAAGCAAACATAATGTCCACACACAAAAGAACTATATGGCAAAGATGACAGGAATTTAAAATGTCACAAACTTTAATCATCTTGGCTATGTAATTAACAAACATGGACAGAAGTCAGAAGGAGAGATTGGCGTTAGAAATGCAGAGGTGAAATAGTAGTCTATAGCACATGACTTGCAAACTAGTATTGAAAAATGTTGAGAAAGTGTTTTTTTCCCGTGTCAACATATAAATATCTTCTTCTTCTTTCGTTCGCGTGAAATATGTTTATACCTGCAATGTTGTCTCTTGTATGAATCTAACAGTCTTTTTTAGTTCACTCAGCGGTCCATAGTTCACTCATATAAATATGAATCGTAGACAATTCCGCAATCAGTAAAGAAACTTGGGCTTGTTAAATATCTTAACTGTTACAAAGAAACATAAAGACATTCTTCCAGATCTGAACATCGTTGAACAGTGGCTCATAAATAAAGTCGTGACTCGAAAACTGAAATAATTTGTTCGTGTGAACGTGGCTGTGATATAGAACGAACAGTTACGGCAGACGTGGTTCCGGGAAGAAGAAGCAAGGGTCAAATCAACACGATTGTAGCTCGTTGTCCTTGGAGGAAAGTGGACTCCACAAGCACACCCTATATATCCCTTCTACTTCTATTATATTGCCTGACATATGTCTACACTCCTCCGTTCTGTCTACTCTTCACAATATCTCACATTCACTTATCCCCCTCCCCCCCCCCCCCCCCCCTTTCACATACTCCGACAACATTTCTTTCCACAATTAATAAAAGATTTATTAATTAAAGGTATGTATGGTGTAGGTATGGATAGCGTCTATGTAGTTGGTATGTTCTTCTAATGTGGATGCCAGATAAGATGTTGATAGATAGTCTCCGTGTCTTCTCTCGTCTCTTCTCTCGGCTAAAGTACAGGACAGTACATAGATACAAGGAACGTTCTCACCCTGAATGCTCCGTCTGCTTGAGTCTGTAGATATATCCGTTTTTTGTAATGAAAAATGTTCACCACTGTATCAATGTACTTAAACCGATCACTATATGCTGTCAGCTTAGACTGAATGTTCTTTGCTTTTTTATAGCGTTCCTAATTCCATCCTGGAAAACACATCGATTTTCTAGTATTTTCTATTTTGTCCTGTAAAAGTTCTACACTGGATAGTTCTTAATTGGTATAGACACTTGGTATGCGCCTTGCAACTCTTCGAGACTGAGTCATTTGAGTCTTTCTATTATGTTACAGGGTCTCTATTTTCCGTTCTCTGTCATCCTTACTTTTTACGATGACACTTCTTTTCTCTACTTTCTTATACACAAGTGTCGTGCTTTCTTATTTGAAAGTGCTTTCTTTGGGGTTATCAACACTGATTGATCTTTACCACAGCTATCTGTGTTATATCTTAGTTGATATGTCCCGCCCTGGTATTGGAACCTGTGTAATAAAGATTTAATAATGAGAGCTGTGTCTGCTTCATATTCTTTCTTATGTGAGTGTCTTTTCCTCCAGCCGAAATGAAAAGGCTTCCGAAAAAACCCACTCTGACATACTATAGAAGATTACCCAACGTCTATACTATTCCTACTAGTATTTACTTGTACACACTAAGCATCATCTATTCCCCTATGCTAGAAGATTACTTCACTGTGATTATACCTTATAATTATCCTTGTCTGAATTGGGAGTACTAATGCACAATAGATACACAAACGTTCCTCCGAACGCAGCACCACCCTTTTCATACTCCCTTGTCTCATGGAAATCAAGAATCACACTAAACTTCCACAAAGAAGTGGCCACTCTTTATAGGTCATTTTTGCCGCATAGTCCTTGACCTGTCTGGACACCTCAAGTCAATACCTCATTATCACCGTTAGTGGAAATTTACTGATCTGAAACTTTTCCGTTATTTCTAAAACCCTCATTGTTTTGTTCCTTCACTCTGAGTCATCTAGACCGCAATATGCTGTGGAAATTTCCTCAGTAACCAATCCCCCCACCTCCTTATAAGCCCCAACTCTGGCGGCTCTTTTAACTCTGTTCCCGGTAGTTCACCATCCGCGTAATCAGCGCTGACTCCCTCTCCACACCCAACTGACACTATCTGGCTTTTCAATCCTGTCTTTATCACCTGACCGCGATACTGTCCAATCGTGCTGTCTGCCTTTGTCACAAACCTATTTGTCCACTCGACAGTTTACCTGTGCTGTCTGCGGGCACTTCCGTATCTAGACCTATAAACACACGCGCCTGGTCCCTCAACCCGACATTTCGTGATGTTTGTGACCAGTGACTTAACCTCGTCATCCCATACTCTCGTTGACCTGTGCCGCTGTTATTTATACGTTAACACTTCAATCCGTTAACATTGGGGGGGGGGGGGGGGGGGGGGTCATGGACTCCGGTCACACCGTGGTTGGTTATCCTTACTGTTTTGTTTGTTAACCCTTCTCCTACCTGGTTAGTCGTTTTATAAGGTCGTCTATCTAGGAATCATTAACTCTCAGTATTCCACGACAACGATAATGGACACAAGGGATTAAAGACATCTTGGGGTCGAACATGCACGAGGCAAGGGAACTGGTGAAGATCGATACTTCAGTCGGGGCGTGATGAGAGCGACGATCTGTTCAGATCTGCTACATGAACACATGGTGCTAGTAGTAGTAGTAGTAGTAGTAGTAGTAGTAGTAGTAGTAGTAGTAGTAGTAGTAGGTGGTGTTGTTGTTGTAGTGGTGGTGGTGGTGGTAGTAGCAGTAGCTGTGGTAATAGTATTTGTTGTTACTGCTTGTTGATGTAGTAGTAGTAGTAGTAGTAGTAGTAGTAGTAGTAGTAGTAGTAGTAGTAGTAGTAGTAGTAGTAGTAGTAGTAGTAGTAGTAGTAGTAGTAATATTTGTTGTTGTTGTTGTTGTGGTGGTGGTGGTGGTAGTGATACGAGGGTAAGTTAATAAGTAAGTCACAAACCTTCTTCTTCTTCAGCGTTCCGAGCCATTGAGGTTCTTTGCTGCAGATACAATCCGTCTCCATTCGTTTCTCTGGTTGAACTTCTCTTGCCAGTCGTTGATTCCAAGTGCTTGTAGGTCTGTATATATATTATCTCTCCACCGTCTTCTTGGTCTACCTCTTGGTCTACGGTGATTTATTTCCTGAGTGTAAGCGAGTTTTATTTCCCTATTATCTTCCATTCTTTCTATATGCCCCAGCCATTGTAGTATATTATAAGTCACAAATGGCTGTAGAAAAATAGCTAAATATGATAACAACTTGAAACCAGTTTTTTTTTTTTTTAATACATTCATTGTCCATTTATTTCTCAACATAATTTTCACCAAAATTGATGCACTTATCCCATCGTTTTATCAGTCCTCCCAAATCGGCTGCATAGAACTGCGTGCTCTGTTTTGTAAACTACGTTTTCACTTCACATTCAACTTCAGCGTCATTCGCGAAATGTCTCCCGCCACGGTGAGTCTTCTGTTTATGCGGACAAATATTTGTCCCGTTAAGCTCAGAAAGTCGTGGCGTGCTGATGAGCGTAATCTAGCCTAGGAATCAACATACAGCTGAAAGATGCTGGTGTTGACCGTAATATCCTGAAACAGGATGGAAACGCGGCAAAAAAAAAAAAAAGCTGTGCATAGCAGGGAGAAAAAAGTTACCAGGACGAGTCAATAAGTAAGTCACACAGTTATGTGGGATGGCCGATGAATGAAAACAAAGCTCGCAGTTCTATGCAGCCGGTTTAGGAGGCCGCGTTTCCATCCTGTTTCAGGATATTGCGGTCAACACCAGCATCTTTTAGCTGTATGTTGATTCCTAGGCTAGATTACGCTCACCAGCACGCCACGACTTTCTGAGCGACCGGCTCCATACTCTCATAAGTCACTGGTGCGAGTCGAACCGCTTCCAATTCTCGTGCACTCACGTCAACCACGAGAGTATTCGGGATAACGGAGAAAGCTGCTAAACCCTCGGCCAGGGAGCCGGCAAGTGCATCAATGTTGGTGGAAATTATGTTGAGAAATAAAGGGACAATGTATGTATAAAATTAAACTGGCTTCAAGTTGTTATCATGTGTAGTTATTTTTCTACAGCCATTTGTGACTTATTTATTACCTTACCCTCGTAGTAGTAGTAGTAGTAGTAGTAGTAGTAGTAGTAGTAGTAGTAGTAGTAGTAGTAGTAGTAGTGTAGTAGTAGTAGTAGTAGTAGTAGTAGTAGTAGTAGTAGTGGTGATAGGAGTAGGAGGCGACGCAGCAGCAGAAGCAGCCCAACAAGTACAGTATTTCTGCCGTGTAGAGAAACATTGCTAACTTGGTAAAGGATGTACATAAGAATAAAGTGGATGGAAGACTGAAAATAGAATACAACGTTTTATCTGGATGCATAACATCAAGAGTAGGATGTAGTTTTATGAATGCACTGTGAAGACTCGGGACCGGGGCGTCGGAGCCACATTACAATCAAAACTGCACTTGATAATGATAATAATGGACTCACTAACCCATGCAATCCCATTGTCACAGTTCTAATTACAATCAATTTCACAGTATATAACTAACGAAATCCTTTGGTGATGAACCCGAAACCAAAAACAAATCTCTCTACCAGAAAGGCTATTTCATCACGGTGCAACGTCAATAAATAACCCCAAAAGCCCATTATGACGATACGTTCATCTGGTATTTTATGGCGTTTCAGGCAACTCTCTCTATTTCTATCTCTCTCTCTCTCTCTCTCTCACACAACACACACACACACACACACACGCGCGCGCGCACTCTCTCTCTCTCTCTCTCTCTCTCTCTCTCTCTCTCTCTGTGTCTCTCTCACACTCTCATGGCGTTTCAATTGACCAAAAATCTTTCAATTTTCTTTGTTTTATCGTCTTTAGTAGCCAACCTTCTTCAATAATTAGCTCTTGTCGTATGGATTAATTTGTTCTTTTCTTTATCCAAGATATTCTTAGAACCCGTCCATAACACTTATATTCAAAGGCATTTATGCACTATGCAGCTTTTTCAGTAAGTGTCCAGGGCTCACAAGCGTATGTTGCAATGGTAAAGATGCATTCTCTTAAGAATGTAACTTTTGTAGGTCTATTCTATTTGTCCGACGCCACAATTTATTCAGTTGTTTTAGTTCTTTAAGAGCATTATATATACGTCTGTTAATTTCTTTCATTGTGTCACTATTGTTGGTAATAAATGACCCAAGATATTCGAATCTTAGGTCATTAATTACCACCAATGGTGACATTCATGGTCGATCATATCACTAAAATATAATCCTTCGATCACGCCACTAACATATAATCCTTATCTCATATCTTCTTCTTCTTCTTCTTCTTCTTCTTCTTCTTCTTCTTCTTCTTCTTCTTCTTCTTCTTCTTCTTCTTCTTCTTCTTCTTCTTCTTCTTAAATGCCATGCCATGTGGCGATAGTGATATTGTCTGTCCACAGCCTTCTGTCTATTGAGATGCCAATCATTTCTGATACCAATATTTCTCCATCACTTGATGTCAGACTGTCCAGGATGTTCTCTCTTAGTCTGCCTCTGCTTCTCATCCCTTCCATCGTTCCCGTTGTGACGATATACTTCAGCTTTCCCAAAGAATGCCCAAAGAATTTGTACACTCCTTTTCTGATGCGAGCTACCAGTTTTCTTCCTGAGTTATTTCAAGATATCTTCATTGCTCTTTGATCCGTCCACTATTTTCTCATCATTCTTCTACAAAACCAATCTCCACAGCTTAACATAATTCACCACTTGTCTGCTAATTGTCATTTATAGGCTTCCGTACATCAGGATTGTCTCAATATGGCCCTTAAGAACTCTTCGCCTCGATTGACAAAGATAAATTGCAGAAAGTATTCTTCTTTGGCCTTTGTTTGGGCAAGTCTACATTTAACTTCCTTAATACATCTCGCGACGGTCTCTCTGGTCTAGTTACACGACCTCCTCCGTAATCTCGTATACTCTCGCTAGTAACGTGACGTCGCGTGAGAATCGGTAGCGGTTCTCTCCACGTCGGTAACTTACGGGGTATTGAGCCGGTCGCTCAGAAAGCAATGGCAAACTACTGAGCGTAATCTTGCCAAGAAATCAACAATTAGCTGAAAGATGCTGATGTTGACAGCGATGTCCTGTAAAGGATATGCGAAAAAAAAATGCATCTCCCATCTGCAGTTATTAAAGAATATACTTATATAGAAACCAGCATGCCCGCGGCTTATTGCCCTTGAGATTGAACTTCCGGCGCGCCGGTAGCAGGGTAGTGGTATCAATTGTATATGCTATTGTCACATCATAAACGTAATTGCCTAGTCACACTGATAACATATAATCTTTCGACACCTTCACTAACACATAGTTTTTCCTTAATACCACTAACATAATCCTTCGACTACAGCACTAAAGCAACCCTCTAGGACTCTAGGACATTGGTAACACAATCTTCCATTTACGTCACTAGTGCCATCCTCTAGTAACATTGGTACCACAATCTTCCAACCACATCGCTAATGCAGTACTCATGGGAAATCAGGATTGCAAGCAGTGTAAACTTCACAGTGGAGCAAGCACAACTGGATGCTTCTGATCATAAGAAGTGGTTTCCTTTCCAGAAATGTTCCGGCCTCGGTGCATCGTGATCCACTAACTGCACTGGGCATCTTTAGCTTGACAGGGAGAATGTCAGCATTTTCTTCCTGGCCTTCTCGTATGGGGTAGTGTTGTGAAGTTAGTGACTTAGAGAAGCAACGACAGTGTCTAAATCTAGCAGGGCTGTTGCGATTTACAATGTGAGCCCATGCATTATCATCACCATCATCATCATCATAATCGTCATCATCATCAATCATCATCATCATCATCATCATCATCATCATCATCATCAATCATCATCATCATCATCATCCTCATCATCATCATCATCATCATCATCATTGTGTGTTTTGTCAGCTGGCACACGAGTTCATGTTTCTCCACGTATCTTGGTCCTTTGTGTTCTCGATCAACTCTGCTGATGATATTCCCCCATGCCACCGTTTCAGTCCATCCAGCAACATTTCTCTCGGTCTGCCTTTTCTGTGAGAATAAAGTTCCTTCGTTCGTTCTCCTCCCATTGATCTTTCTAGTCGTCACGATGTTGTCTATTGCCTCTCTTCATCATAAAATGCCTTCCCAACTGGCGTGGGCAATCATGCTCCTCCATAACTTGCAGTCTTCAAAAGCATAAATCAGTTTGTATGCTGACACAAGTGTGTACCCAAGTAACACGCTCTAAATACTGTGTGTGGCTAGTTTATCTAATTATTTTAACATACAGAATGGCTGGGTCTGCACCGCTCGGTGGGATATTAGGGATATTAGTGCATGATAAAGCAGAGAGCTTTCCCTTTGAGATGATGTGTTTAGCGTGGAAGAACATATTGATTATCACTGCCAAGAGAGAGAGAGAGAGAGAGAGAGAGAGAGAGAGAGAGAGAGAGAGAGAGAGAGAGAGAGAGAAGAGATTGGTGCTACAATTAGCACTCATAGGAAAGACCAGACGGACACAATCAGACTGCTACAGATACCATTAATATTGGGTCTCTTCACTAGCTGTTGAAGATAAGAACAGAGTGCTTATGGGAATGTCCTGAATGCTGTGATGTCAGTTCTCGACTCAATTCAATTCAAAATTATTTTTAAAATGTAGTCTATTTATCGTACTCTTTTCAATTGCCAACTGCTTAGGGATAGGTGAACAACTTACACCCGGACCCATCTATTGTATACCTGTTGTCGTGTGTTCCAGAATCCACAACTGAGTGTCAGTTTTCCTGATGATATGATTATCTGTAAACACAAGTCATTGCAACCTATCAACAACATTGACTAAATAGCAGTAATTGTGATTGTAGTGTATGAAATTACGAAATAGCAGTAATTGTGATTGTAGTATATGAAATTACGAAATAGCAGTAATTGTAATTGTAATGTGTGAAATGACTAAATAGCAGTAATTGTGATTGTAGTGAATGAAATTAGGAAATAGCAGTAATTGTGATTGTAGTATATGAAATTACGAAATAGCAGTAATTGTAATTGTAATGTGTGAAATGACTAAATTGCAGTAATTGTGATTGTAGTGAATGAAATTACGAAATAGCAGTAATTCTAATTGTGATTGTAGTATATGAAATTACGAAATAGCTGTAATTGTAATTGTAATGTGTGAAATGACTAAATAGCAGTAATTGTGATTGTAGTGTATGAAATTACGAAATAGCAGTAATTGTGATTGTAGTATATGAAATTACGAAATAGCAGTAATTGTAATAGTAATGTGTGAAATGACTAAACATCAGTAATTGTGATTGTAGTGTGTGAACTGACTAAACAACACAATTGTCATGTTAGTATATAGCATGGCAAAGCCGCTCTGACTTTCTGTATGATTTCAGTGCTTAAAATGAATAAAACAATAATACCTGAAAAACTGTGATTTTGTAAATATTGTGATATATTTGACTAAACTGCATGAATTTGTTGAATGTAGTATTGAAACAGCACTGAGTAAACAGCAATAATGGAACAGCATTTGAGTTGGGATTGTGTTATTTCACATACAGTACCGTTGTTTATGACCAATGATTGTCTGTTGTGTATTCAGTCTGTGAAACATTTTGTATCAATAGGTCAACAAATAGATCGAACTGACATTATGAATGCTCTCAGACAGTTGACCAGAAATGAGAAGTGAACACGGAGGATCATCAACTAATATCAGATCGACACAAGCAGTTGTTGTTTATTGATGGATTTATTATGGATGGGATCAAAGCACTTATGGAACTGTCCAGTGTCATGACCCAGTTTACCAGTAGCATAGGTCATGGCAGTGTTCAGAATGACATCTAGTTTGTACACTAGACAGTGAGAAAAGTGACTCGCCTATGAGCATTTTTTACACGGCATGTAAAGCGCTGGGATTCACTCTGCAGCAAGCAAAGCGTATCCTTGAACGACATTCGGCGTTAGACCGTGTTCGAGTGTGGACCGGGTCAGATTGTGAAGTCGGCAATGGCTAGTAATTGTGCCGCGACAGTTATGTTAGAATAATAGTTGTGGTGAGTTTATACGTATTGTATGGTATTGTTGGACAACCGCGTTGTGTGGGTGAACTGTATGGACAATACAGTGTAACAACGCGAGGGTTGTATTATCAAAAGAGTCGAAAAAAAAAAGGGGGGGTTTTTGTTTTGGTTTTTCAAAAAAGGGGGGGGGGGGGGCCAGTCGGGTAATAGAGGGTGGACAGAATAACAAGAGCAACATTTAACCAGCCATAATAGTGATATGTCGACAGGTGTAAGTCACGTCACTCAATGACATGAACTTGTCAAGATGAAGATAACAAGTCAGAGTAAGACAGCGTATTATAGAAAATAGAAAGGAGAATTCGAAACAAAAAAACCACGGTGTCGATCGGAAAGGCCATTTAAAAATAAATAGCACCTCCGGCATTAGCGCAGTGCCAACATATATATCGACCCGTGGCATTCGGGGTCTTTGATTATAAATTAAACTGCATATGGAATATAACTGGTAATTTGATTTTAGTTCCAGCCGTAAATGACTGTTGTTTTCTTCATTGTTTCAAAGAAAAAATTTTTTGTCATTTCGTATGTATAATAACTAAACTTTTATTGCATAGTATGGAATAAATAAAGTTATTTAAATGACAACTTGCGGTGGCCCCCCCCCCCCCCCCCCCCCCCCCCCCCCCCCCCCCCCCCCCCCCCCCCCCCCCCGAAAATATATATTAGTTATCTTGCGCCTATCTCTACAGCGAACAGCCTGACGGTATATCCTTCCTGTCTCAAACTTGCAACCATGTCACCGTATTTTCCATCGTATGTGTCTGCTGCTCCTTGATTTTCGATTCGTATGGGAAGGTTAAGAGGTCTTCTTCACTTTACTTTACTTTACTTTACTTTACTTTACTTTACTGTACTGTACTTGACGTTACTTTAACTCACAGTGAGACGTCCAGCATGTTCCCGCAGTGGTAAACCACACGTGGCGGAGATCCCACAATTAGAACAGGTCTCAATTCCTCCACCAGTTTCACAATCTAATAAGCGGCAAAGATCCTGGTATTTTCCCAGCTTCATCAGATGGTTTATTTCATTATAGACAGTTTTGCTCCCTGGGAGATTACCAAACATTTCAGATCGATGTCAGCACTTTCTCCCAAGTCCAGTGGGTGCAATACGATCTTCTTCCACTTGGGGAATTGTTATTGGATCCATGCAGTCTCTCTCTCTCTCTCTCTCTCTCTCTCTCTCTCTCTCTCTCTCTCTCTCTCTCTCTCTCTCTCTCTCTCTCTCTCTCTCTCTCTCCTAAATACCCGAGGTAGGTGTAACGTGCAATACATTCCCATATGTATGGCACGTTACACCTACCTTGGGTATTTATGATGCCCGTGTTAAACATTGCCTCAAAGAGTAATGTATTATTGATTATTTTTCATGCGTTTTAATGCTTATTGTTCTTTTGTTGCCAAAGAATTGCTTCATAAGAGATGTTGAATGAAAGAATGTATGAGAGGAAATAGAGAAGAAGTGCAGAATGTCAGACGGGCCTGTGTGCCCAATTCTTAACCCTTTGAAAATAAAGATGTTCGTTCGTTCGTTCGTTCGTTCGTTCGTTCTCTCTCTCTCTCTCTCTCTCTCTCTCTCTCTCTCTCTCTCTCTCTCTCTCTCTCTCTCTCTCTCTCTCTTGCACTCACATATTTACGCACAAACACACGCCCCGTACACACACACAAACACATATAAACATCCACACTCACACACACTCGAACGCACGCACACATACACACACACACACACTCGAACGCACGCACACATACACACACACACAATCATACACAAACACTCATATACTTTCGCGCGTGCACATAATAAAACATTCCATTCGCACTGTTAGCGCTTATAATAGCCACCTTCGTTCATATCTGATCCACGGAGCTCCAGAAATCTTTCTGCAATGTTTTGTGTTTTAGTTTCAAGAGCCTCTATTTTCTTCTTCAGTACTTGTGAAATGACCCAGTTCAAGCTACGTGTACTATTATTAGAATTTCAAGCTTTGCTAAAGTACTATTTAAATGGCATCTGAGACTCTATAACTTCTAGAGAAGTTCCCCCGTTTCCATAATGTTGAGTGAGACACAGAGACAGTGAGAGACATAAAGAGACAGAGAGATAGAGAGACAGAGAGATAGAGAGACAGATAGATAAAGAGACAGAGACAGCGAGACAGAGACAGAGAGAAACAGAGACACATAGATATAGAGGTAGACGGGGAGACAGAGAGGAACAGAGAAATAGACAGAGAGAGAGAGAAAGAGAGACAGAAGCACATAGACACAGAGATAGACAGAGAGAAGAGACAGAAACAGATACAGAGAGACATAGGCAGAGAGAGACAGAAACAGAGTGACAGTGAGACAGGGAGAGAGATACACAGAGAGTCAGAGAGTTAGAGAGTCAGAGAGAACAGAGAGACAGAGAGATAGAGAGAAAGTGACAGTGACAAAGAGAGACAGAGTGCCAGAAAGAGAGACAGAGAAACAGAGAAACAGAGAGGCAGAAAGAGAGACAGAGAAACTGAGAGATAGCGAGAGACATGCACAAACAACTGCTACAGACAGGGACTTATGATGTCTTCCATCTAGAGAGAAAGAGAGACAGAAAGTGACAGAGAGAGTGATAGTGAGAGAGAGAAGCTGAGAAACAGACACAGAGAAACTGAGAGAGAAAGAGAGAGATATACACAGAGACAGGGTGACAGCAAGAGACAGCTAGAGACAGAGAGACAAAGAGAGACCGAGAGATAGAAATACACAGAAAGAGAGAGCTGGAGACAGAGAGATAGAAATACAGAGAGAGACAGTTAGGTACAGAGAGACAGAAATACAAAGAGAGATTTAGAGAGACCGAGAGATAGAAACACACAGAGATCCAGATAAAGAGACAGAGAGATAGATACACATAGAGATAGAAATACAGAGAGAGACAGTTAGATACAGAGAGACAGAAATACAAAGAGAGATTTAGAGAGACAGAGAGATAGAAACACACAGAGAGCCAGCTAAAGAGACAGAGAGATAGATACACACTAGAGATAGAAATACAGAGAGAGACAGACAGAGAGAGAGAGAGAGAGACAGAGAGAGAGAGAGAGAGAGAGAGAGAGAGAGAGAACGAGAGACATTAATAGAACTCCAACCTCTGCTAAAATACTATTTAGACGGAATATTCGAATCTATAACCTCTACAGAAGTACTCGCTGTACATAATGTTGTTTGTAACATCCAGGAACAACTGCTACAGACAGGGGCTTATGATTGTCTTCTGTCTGGAGACTAAGGGTGCAGCGCCATATGCTACCTTGTTTATCACAGACATTACAGTTAGAATGTCTCAAATGAGGTCTTGGAAACTGTCTTTGCAGAGGTAGAAACACTTCAAGGAACTGATCACAAGATTCCGTATTGTCAACACCTATTAAGGAAGCAATTTTACGCCTCGTTGACAGAAGGAAGATAATTACTTGATAAGTAAAGAAAGGGAACGATTCCTTGTTTTTATCTCAAAGACGATATTTCTAGTCCATTAACGTCTTAGATGTGGAAGCGAAGCTAGAAATGTGGTTTTGTAAACACGTTACGATGTGAGTGGTCAAATGTTTTGCTCGAATCTTTTTCTTTGCTTAAATAGCTGCAAATTGTATATCTTTATTATCTTCTTGTTTCTTTCCCTCTATTTCAGTCTCTGTCTGTCTGTCTGTCTGTCTGTCTGTCTGTCTGTCTGTCTGTCTGTCTGTCTGTCTGTCTTATGTGAGGCATTGTATATCCTTATTATCTTCTTGGTTTTCCCCCACTCTCTCTCTCTCTCTCTCTCTCTCTCTCTCTCTCTCTCTCTCTCTCTCTTATGTGAAGCATCATGTAAGTGTCTAGATCTGACGATGTGTGTGTGTGTGTGTGTATGTGGGGATGTATGCGTGGAGTGGTTGTGAGTAGGAGATGTGTGGTGGGTGAGGGATGTGGTGTGGGTGGAGGATATTGGGGTGAATGTGTGTGGGTGTTGGTGGGTGGGGGTTTGTGTTGCTGGGGAATGTGTATGTGGGTGGGTGGGTGAATGGGTGTGTGGCGGTGGGAAGATGTGTGTAGGTTGAGGAATGGGTGTGTGATGGGTGTGTGGATGTGTTTGTGGGTGGGGGATATGTCTGTGTGTGTGGGGTGTGTGTGTTGGTGGAGGATGTATGTGTGGGTGGTGAGAGTGTTTGTAGGTGGGGGGGGGATGTGTGTGTGCATGAGAGATGATGGTGGGGGCATATGTGTGGGTGAAGATATGCATATGTGTGGGTGGAGATGTGTATATGAGTGGGGTGTTGTGTGGGAGGGGAGATGGGTGAGGGTATGTGGGTGGATGGTGGAGGTGGGAAGTGCAAGTGGGAAAAGAATGTATGTGAGGGTCGAGGTGTGTGTTTGACTGGGTGGTTTGGCTGTGTGAGTGTGGGTGGGTAGATGGGAGATGTATGTGTTGATGGGTGGGTGGGTGCCAAGGAGCGGGAGATACGCGGCGGGGTTAATAATGTATATTTATTTATAAATACCTTCCAGTCCTCCTTGTTCTTTAGGTGACAAGTGAAAAGCCAAAAGTGGCCACTGACAAATCAAACCTTTTATAAGACGACGCTGGATAGGTTTCTTTCTCACAATCCATTTTAATACGACGATTTTGACAAAGCAGTCGCTCCACATAAAGCTCCAAACATATCTGAAAATCTACACATACTATTTTAAAGAAAAGGCGGCATGATATCAGCCGTGCCGTAGTGACAAGAAGCCACGTCCTACTTGGACGCCAGCTCAAGTCTAAATCATTTTTTTGTTTGGGCGTTTTGGTGCTTACTCCAAAAAGTCTTGCACACTTTATTCTTTTTGCCACCCAAAGCCGTGCAAATTGTTCTCCAAATTTTTTGCCTGATCCAGGTATATGGCATTTACCCCCCCACCTTTCAAAATGTTAAAAACATTTTGTTAGTTTAGTTTATTTCTTATACCTTTACACAGAAAAATGGTGTCGTCCGTCTGTCCTACTTAACGAACATTCATTATCTATCTAATAATCATTTACTATAATAATATAATTAATCAGTACCTAGCCATCTAATAATACAATACACAATAACAATATAATTCATCAAATCAGCAATGTCATAACAGCACAATAGTTCTCTCTGTGTAAACACCGATCTGTAACTATTCATTTTGCTCCTTTAAGGATAAATCTTATGCTTTTCATTTCTTTCTCCAGCAGGATAAATCTTTACCTTCAATCAACTGTTGTAATATGGTACCATTGCCCAATACTCACACATGTATGCAGAGAAGCTACCTCATAATGCTTTCATCTGTCCATTGGTGCTAGTAAGATGCTGATTTTTATATAATTATATGACTCGGTATCCATAAAATCATCTTTAACTCTCCAACGGTTATATCTCGGTATCATATAGACTGCCTTAGCGCATCAGATCAAAGAGAGTTTCCCCAAACCTCTTAGTCTAATGACGTTGGTTAGTCCACAGTACACCTCCATATTCGTCTAGAGATGTAACGCATATCTTGGTACAATTCTAGTGTACTGTTATATCTGCGCAGGGGAGTTGCTTCTATCCCAGCACACCGCACTGCACCCTCACATTATGTGTGGTTCTCTCTGTACCCTCTCTACCTATTCCTGTGATTACCCTTGATAAAACAAATGGCAAACATTTGCGGCTGATCCAGCAATAATAGCAAAATCAAAAGCTGAATTACCAGACCACATGAATAGTCTAAATGAAATGTGTAGCTGTATAAAACAAATTAGCATAAGTAAAATATGTAAATATTTTTCAATATCCAAGAAAAATAAAGATAATATCTGATATCTACAGTTATGATATCTATATGTGATATAACACGATGATGTAAGACGATCACGTGTTGGTTTCACGTGCGAACAATATGAAATTCCTTTATTTGTGATGAGGAGGTATGTAACGTATTTTAATATTTAGCAGTATTTATATGAATTTGGAATGAGTTTTGACGAATTGTTCTGGCATCTTGATTCAATTCTCCTAACATAGTTTTCCGATAATATCTTTGTATGTATTCCTTTAATTTAACAACATCGTGTGTTCATAATTTGTGATGAATTGATATCCATGGTTAATACAGAAGTTTGTTAGATTGTACTCTAGTATCAGATATTCCAATGCAGAAAACAACTGAGGTGGAGTTAATGATGGAGTAATTGGACATCCATATAAAGGAGGTCTCAAACGTTGTATCCACTCATCGATTCGGGCGACTGATTTGTTATCGCTCGAAAAGTTATCGCCTATCCTGAACACGTTGATCGAATTTCTTCTGGACTCGACATAAAGGAGCACGGTTGATATAATGGACGTGGATGAGTAACCATCTGCGGTTTGGTGATTCGATGTTGTAGAACATTCCTCCAAAGCAGAAAGATGCGAAAAGATACCTTTAAATTTGAAGCATATATGGATTTCTTTCCGGTTTAACAATGTTGCTAAAGAATTTCGTGACTTGAGTACCTCGGCCTGGGCCAATGAGCAAAATCTGGTCACGATTTTAGCTTAATAATATCAATTGAATGTAGACTGGCCACTGTTGGCTGTAGCATGGCCTAAGAAAGTTTCATGTATGCAAATCATGCTTTCATAATTGACGTATGTGTTTTAAGACTCCATCAGCTCTGAAATTATATTGATTATTGTTCGGCTTTCTGAAGATTGCTGTAATACGTCCTGTGGACGTATCGACAAGCTTTTGTTTCTTCAGTGATATTTGATGCGAGTTATAATTATGTAACATTATTATAAAATATAATTCCGTTGTAGACCGATTCTTTCAAAGTCAAAATTTCGATTCTATATTTGTGTCGTACTGATTCTATACACAATTAGTTCTCGGTATGTAGCGTTTATAAACTTCCTCTGACAACTGTCTGTAGATTAAGCGCTAAAGCAACACGATCCAGGTTTTCGAGGGGTATTCTGGGTTAACGCTTCTCGTTTCCCAGGCCTCTTAACTGTCGTTTGTAACCAAGCTTACAATACATACGTCTAGTTGAAGTGAGTACTTTGTGACAGTGTAATGTCAATGAACGCGCTCCTCCGATTTGACACAAATGGAACCGCAAAAGTTTATTTGTCAATTAATTTCCCGTTGAAACTGTATTTGCTGTATCTGTGAAGACGAATGGAAATTGAAGACGTGCACGATCAAATGGCACACAGCACAGTGATCTGAGTCCAACATCTCAAATCTTCGTTATGTGTAAGAAAGATGCTGTATCTTCAGAACTATCAGGAAACGGTACACTGAATTGAGGATGGATAATTGGGCAGATAGAATCAACTGTCGTATGTTTCCATCAGTGAAACTGGACCACTCTTAATCTTGCTAGCTGATGTTACAATGTTCATGTCGCGGGAACATCAAAATACCGCAGATGAACGTTTATGCAGATCAAGACAATTAGGTGTTCGGAGACTGTGTAAATTCCCTAGTAATGCTACTAATCTGTTGTTTGTTCGAGTAAATGTACATAATAAATAATGGTGAAATGAATCTTCAATCCCGATACTTCTTATTGGCTGTATGACCGTTCTCTTCTCAAGTCATTTTCGTCTGCGATTGAATAGTAAATTAATAAATGTATCTTCTCCGGCATTAATGCTGTAAAGAATGTACTCAACGTAGCTCGCCTTCAATGAACAGCGCTTGGATTAAAACCATAAGAACAGATGAAATCGAATCGTTGACATGATTGTGTCAGAATCAATCTCTGTTTAATTTGATAAACAACTTATTAGCTGTAGCATATCATTACCATTCATCAAATTCTACCGTGTCTGGTGAATCTCCAGGACGGCCGGTAAGTATATATTTGATATCATATATTAAATGTCAGCTTGACAAACCTTTAAGTGACTGATCTAGATTCACGATCTATGTCTTTCAATTCACCTTCCCTCCATTCCACAGGTCCATCTGTTGCCGTTCTGAATTCTTACTAAACAGTTGATTCATTGTCAGCATGCTCTTCTGAGAGTGTGTCACAATATCTTTTCTATCAGTAATTGTAATTATCGTTTACACAGTATTTCATTTTCTTCATACTGTAGACTACCGACTGTTGGATGACTTGATTGCACCTCTATTTAGTATTTAACACAATATACTCTGTGTGTTATATTTACACTTCAATTTATAATACTAATCAGTGTTTACTGTTGTAAATTAATCGGTAATTGATTTCATTTTCCCAAACAACTGCTTTGGCGACATCTTTACGCAGCTCTTCCTATCTGTTTATTTTCCGTGCTGCACCGTGCGTTCACATGGTTTAAGCTGTGCATAGTATTTCGTGACCTTGGCCTTCACATGTATTTGGCTCGATCGATTGTATGAATGTTGAATTTCCTAATATGTAATAAGTTAATAATAAATCACGGATTCGTAATCCACTGCGAAAAACCCCCATTGCCAAGGAGCGGGAGATACGCGGCGGGGTTAATAATGTATATTTATTTATAAATACCTTCCAGTCCTCCTTGTTCTTTAGGTGACAAGTGAAAAGCCAAAATTGGCCACTGACAAATCAAACCTTTTATAAGACGACGCTGGATAGGTTTCTTTCTCACAATCCATTTTAATACGACGATTTTGACAAAGCAGTCGCTCCACATAAAGCTCCAAACATATCTGAAAATCTACACATACTATTTTACAGAAAAGGCGGCATGATATCAGCCGTGCCGTAGTGACAAGAAGCCACGTCCGACTTGGACGCCAGCTCAAGTCTAACTCACTTTTCTGTGACGTTTTGGTGCTTACTCCAAAACGTCTTGCACACTTTTATTCTTTTTGCCACCAATGCCGTGCAAATTGTGTCTCACCATTTTTAGCCTGATCCAGGTATATGGCAGTGGGGGGATGTGTAGGTTGAGTGGTTGTGGGATGATTACGTGAGTGGATAAATGTATGTGGGGGATGAATGTATGGGTGGGAGATGTATGTGTGTGTGGGAAGATGTGTGTGGGTGGGGGATGTGTGTGGGGGTATATGTGGGTGGTGGGTGTGTGTGGGTGGGAGGTGTGTGTTTGCCTGGGTGGTTCGGGGTGTGTGGGTTGGTGGTGTAGGATATGTGAGTGGGTGTGTGTTGGTTGGTGGAGGATGGGTATGTGGGTCGGGGATGAGACAACGAGAAAGTTAGTGTATGTGTGAAAGAAACAAAACAAAAAAGAAAAAGAGAGATAGAGAGGGTTATGCGCATTTATGTCATGTGACGTGCTATTCCATATTTTTTTCTGTATACTCATCATACATATCAATTTTACTGCCACTTGATTTTCTAACACATAGTGACAAAAATTTGTGCACTGCTTAATCCATCATGTTTATGTCAATTTTAGGAATCAACTTATTGTATCGCATCACTATTTTATTTACGCTACACAATGTATGTGCATAATTTTCTCTCCATTTTTTACATTTTTGTGATAATGCTCACGATAATCATCAGTGTGGACGTGTGTAAAGTGTGGGAGTTTGTTCACATTAGCTTCAGTGATTATTTGAGGTTTTATGTGTGTGTCTAGATGTGAGGATTGTGTTTGTGTTGGGGGATGAGTTTGTGGGTGGGATTTGTGTGTGAGGGTATGTGTGTGTGGGTATAGGAATTGTGTGTAGCTGGATGGGTGGGTGGAGAGATGTGTTGGTGGGTGGGGGATTGTGTGTGGATGAGGGATGTTTCTGGTTGGAAATGTGAGTGGGTCGGTGGGGGTTCATTGTGGGCTAGGGATGTGTGTGAGTGGGTGGGTATTGGTGGGTGGGGTGTGGATGTTGTCACATAATACTGAAGAATTTCAATCCAGATTGATGAAAGGCCTGAAAGCCGCTATCGCTAGGCGCGACAACTATTTGATGTCGGGAAATATGTTCCCAGTTTCAAACACGACCGGGATTCCCTGAGAAGTCCCCCAATCAAAGACAATTGGCGGCAGGTTAATTTGCCCGGCATCAAAGAAATTCGGCAGTCTGTTTTCTCAGATCTCAGGAGAATGGAGAAGGGAGAGGCGGGGCTTTCTTGATTGAAGTCCGGTCACGTGAGTGACGTCACTCGTGCAACATTTGACTGGGAGAAGTTAACGAAAGTGCGTTCAGTCTGTCTGTGGATGAACTACAGATAACGGGAGTGTTTTTGTGTTCCTAGTTCTAATGGAGAAGAGATTTACGGGGTCTCCTGTGTTTTGGAAACTGTGATGAATTGTGGATTCCGACTCCGAACGGGAACACTAGCATAAGGTAGTTTATTTATAAATAGAGTTATGACTGGAACGTAGTGATAGTGTGGGGAGAAAATAATCTAGGAGCATCGGCCGCAGCTGGCTGATGCCTAGCTTAAATGAGATAGAGTTATATATCATTTCACTCGGCAGGGTAAGACCAGTGTAATGGGATGGCTGGGGGAATAGGGGAAATGTAAATGGTGGGATATTCCGGTAGTGAGGCCTACTGGGGCTCCTGTGTTTTTCTGTTTGGTCTTTGTTTTCCCTTACCACCAAAATGTGACAAACGACTCTGTATTAAGCCAGAGGGTAGTTCCAGGTTGACCAGGATAAATATCTGATTATGGCCATTGACTTATAATCACATATAGTGGATTGGAATAGGGTTTTTTCTCTCACCGAATGTTCTATTCTCTACAGGTTCAACGGTATAAAAGAAAGGAAGTATTACTACGAGGTGTAGACAAAGCCAGTCACACTGAGTGATATTTTACTGTACCGGAGAAATTAAGGACAGCTGGGAGAGGAGGAAAAATAGCAGTCACACGGAGTGAGGTTATGTTAAATGGTGTCGGCAATGGGACACCGTTCCACCAATCATGGCCTCATCAAAGTCCAGAGTGTTTAACATAAAAAGGGCTGGTTGGCAGTGACTGAGGTACTGAAAAGGCGGATTCATATTAACAGTGATGAATTCTCAGAACAATAACATTATTATATAGAGAAGGTATAATGGTGATTACTTCTCAGGACAATAACATTATTATATAGAGAAGGCATAATGGTGAGGAAACCTGTTCAGTAAACTTGTACAAACAGACAGGAGGAACTTACTCGAACAGACATCATCAGTTTGTTTCTTGGGGAGTCATGTGAGAGATGTGCCGAGATTCCTAGGTTCCAGGATCGTTATAGACACATTAAATACATCGGGGGTTCTGAACTTGTGGACTTTGGTATACCATATTCGGTAGTGGAGAACAGTCACCCAGGATATACATATGATTAACTCCAGAAGGTCAACCATCATCCGGAGCAATTCGTCATTCGGTGAGACCTGTTCTGAACTTACTGTGGTGTGATGTGGCATGGCCTAACATGATGAAGAACGATCCTGAGCTCACTAATCTATTCTCGCATACACCATAGAAAATACTACATATTTCCACACGCAAACAGTCCACACACACACACGTGACAATTTCTGTATTAAATGTTTTATTTTATCATTTGTTAAAATACAGTCTTGTGTGGGTATGTTCTGAAACAATATGAAGGGTATTGTTTAGTGGTAAGAAGAAGAAGAGGAAAGAGAGGGATAGGGTACCTAAGATTTACAGGGGGTATGTAGACAAAGGTCTGGCCGAGGCCCACAATAAGGAAAAGGATTTTAAACAGTGTGCCTGTTGACTCCACTTTCCCCCTAGTGACAACTGGCTACATTTATAGCGTTATATATAACATTTATATCCTTATATATAAGGATAGCGACATTTACATGGGCACGTCACACAGGAAGGAGACATTACCTTAATGTTGGTGATATTACATTATTGTGGGTAACATTACCGTGATAGAGGTAGGGCCGGACAGTTAAAGATCAAGTTATAGTGAATGTGGATAGGTGTTAAGGCACATAACTTTCCTGTTCACACTTTACAAGTCTACATAGGTCTTGGTCCTAGTCTACTCTTGTCGTTGAGAGATTGTGTTGTGGTGTACTGTGTGGTGTCTTATATATAGATTAATTTTAGATATTAATTATCTATATTGCTTGGGGGTTTTAGACTCAACCTGCTGACTTACCTCTTTGAAATATGGCCACCCCTAAATTAACCACTGTAGAACTAAGGGAAAAGGGGGAAGGACTGGGTTTGTCGGGTTCAGCTTTAACGGATTACATACAGGAAGTGGAGAGAGAGTATCGTCAAGCAGAAAGAGACGACCGGAAGGCCGAATTGGAATTGAGGAAGATGGAGTTAGAAACTAAGAGGATAGAAGCTGAGCAAGCCACTAGAAGGATGGAACTTGAAGCTGAGCAGGCAGCCAAGAAAATGGAACTTGAAGCTGAGCAGGCAGCCAAGAAACTGGAAGTGGAGGAAGCTGCTAGGAAACGGGAAGCAGAGCAGGAGGCTCAGAAAAGGGAGCACGAGTACAGGATGAGGGAACTTGAGTTGAAGAGACAATCTAATGGGGAAACTGAGGGTGCAGTTGGAGGTTCCTCAGTCCCAGGCTCAACTTCAGCAGGTGGACATGGTTACCATGCTATGAAGTTTCCTCTAGCGGTCTATGCTCAGAGCAAAGAGAAGATTGACCAGTACCTTCAACGCTTCGAGGCCATGTCCGTTGCTATGGGTCTGGACCGAGACAAATGGAATCTTAAGCTATCCCAGGGATTGCTTGGAACCGGTTACGAGGTCTATTCTCGCCTGCCGCCAGGACACGAGAACAATTACGACGAATTGAAAGCCGCTTTGCTGAAACATTACGAGATCACATCAAGTACATATAGGAAGAAGTTTCGAGCAGCGAAACGAGAGCCAGGAGAGCTATTCACCGCCTACAGTTTGCGCCTGAAATCCTACCTCCAAAAAATGGATGGATTTGGCAGGGTTCAAGCATGACTATGAGAGTCTGGAAGAACTCATGATTGTCGACCAGATGCGACAGCAAATGTCAGAACCTCTGAAGACATTCTTGGGAGAACAAGGGGTGGAACGGCTTGATGTGGTGAATAAGCTGGCGGAAAGATTCGTTGAAGTCCATGGGGAGACGGAAGAAACCTGTACACCAACCAACAAAGGTCAGGAGAAACATGACCGAAAGAAATTCAAGGGCTCAGAAACCAAGAAAGTTGAACCTTATGCAGAACACTCAGAGAAGAGTCCAGAGAAGACAAAGGATGGGAGACAGAGCCCACCCAACTCTCAACCGAAACGACAGTGGTCTGAGAAGTGGTGTTCGATCTGCAAGTCACCCTCTCACAACACAAAAGACTGCAAATCGAAATCGAAAAGCTCTCACTTCGCAGCCTGCCGCGTGGCTCCAAAGGTGGCTGCCACCGAAAAGGTCGAGGTTGTTGAAGGAACTCTGGACCAAGAGAGGCCACCTGTGGTCGAACGGATTGAAGTCAACGGCCAGCAGGTTACCTGTCTCTATGATTCTGGTTTGGACGGGGAAGCTGTGATTGATGCCAGCTTGGTACGCCCAGACCAACTCACAGGGAAGACTATTGAGATACAGCCTGCAATGAGGAGTGCTGTTGCCATGACGCTGCCAATCGCCAAGGTGGAGATTAAATCCAGGTACGTCACAGGTATCATTCCCGCAGCTGTGTTATCGGATTCCCTATTTCCCGTGATCCTTGGTACGAAATACGTGTTCTTGGGGATGCCCAATCAACCTGCCCACCGGGGAACATCAGCCACTGGATCTCAAGGGAAGGAAAAGAGGGCAGACACGCTATGCCACAACCCAGTGCCTGGGGAATTGCATACTGCCCAGAGGAAGGACACAACGTTGCGTCCTTCCTACAGAAAGCTGCAAAGAAGTGCTGAGCCACCAAAACCGAGGCAGTACTTTCTGAGGAATCGACTACTCTATCGGAGAGCTGGAAGGGGAGACAAACTGCATGAGCAGTTGGTGGTCCCAGAAGCCCACCGTCCTCACATTCTTCAGAGCGGGCATACTATATCCGGTAGTCAGATATCCGGAACTCGACATATGGGTGTCAGAGAGACGTTGCAGCAGGTTTCCGGCCATTATTGCTGGCCAGGAATGACTGGTGATGTACGCCGGTTGGTTAAGTCTTGTCCAGAGTGCCAGAAGGCACCACCCAAAAATCGGACGAAGAGTAAAGGAGCTCTTAAGGTGGGAGAGAAAGTAGTAGTGTGGGGACCAGCAGAGACCAACATGATGCAAGCAGGATGGCATGGACCTTATCCTGTGGTAAAGGTTGTGTCCCGGAACACCTACGAAATTCGGATCGGGGGAGAACTGAACAGTCTTCCTAGGCATCTCCTGCAGAAGTATGAGGAGAGATCCGATATCAAATCCCCTCACCTTATGGTAATGGCAGCCATTGGGAAAAAGGTTACAGGTCCAGACGGAGACCAGAGATCCCAAGTACTACATAGGAAGGCCCATGGGAACGTACGAGGTAGGTCAGATTTTCCAGCCGAAGAGAGGAGGGAAATCACATGTCAGGAAGAGGCCAATAGTGAACCATTCGCTAGTAACCCAGTTCAGAAGGGGTGGGTAACGTCGGGAACGGCGCGAAATACCCGAGACTCCAACCAAGGATTGGCTGACCGGATCCAACATCGACCGAGATGGTCTTGGAAGCAAAAATCCAGGAGCTTTTGGGAAGACGATTCTGTCCAACGAGGACGATACCGCAAATCCCAGGATGCAAAACTTGAGGAAACCAAGCGGATATGGAGACAATGCCACAGTCAGGATGGAACGATCCGTCTGTATTGTGAGCCATCGCTTACGCAAGTCGGAAGTTGGCCGACTGAACGTACAGGAGCGATACGCCAACACTAGTGTATGACATTATGAAGATATAGGCTATCAGTGAGATCGCCTAATTGCAGGGGAGGCAATACCTTTGAGGATACAGGCAGACTATCAACAATTGATGTGCTGAGTCATCTCCCAGAAACTGAACATGCGTTTGATGAGTGGATTGTTGTGGATCATCTGGATCGAACCTCCAGTGAGTAAGAGTTGATGCGGTCAACTCTCTTAAGAGGGGGCCTATGTCACATAATACTGAAGAATTTCAATCCAGATTGATGAAAGGCCTGAAAGCCGATGTGTGGGTGGAGGTATGTGGATGGGTGTATGGGGATGAGTGTAGGGGGTGTGGGGTGTGTGTATAGGTTGGGGGATGGGTGTGTCTGATGTGTATATGGATGGAAGAGGTGTGTGGGTTGGGGATGTGTGTGGGTCGGTGTTTGTGTGTGGGTGAGGGAATGTGTGGATAGGGAGTGTATGTGTGGATTGTGGAGATGTGTGGGTGGGTGGGAGAGATGTGTTGGAGTATGGGAGACATGTGTGGGTGGGGAGATGTGTGCGGGTGGCGATGTGACTGAGTGGGTGGGGAGCTCTGGGATGTGTGGGTTTGTGGGGGATGTGTAGGTGGGTGCGGAGATGAGTGGGTTGGTAGGTGGAGGGATGTGAGTATGGATGGGGAGTGTGGGTGGGTGAGGGATGTGTGGGAGGAGGATGTGTGTTTGGGTTGGTGTGTTTGCGTGGGTGTTGGTGGGTAGTGCGATGTGTGGGTGGTGGCGGGTGGGGGATATGTGACTGTTGGCAGGTGGGGGATGTGTGTGTGTGGGGGGGGGGGGGGGTTGTGTGTGTGGCTGGAGGGTGTGTGGGTGGGTGGAGCATGTGTGTGGGTAAGCTTGAGTGGACTGGGGTATGTGTGAGTGGGTGGAAAGATGCGTTTGGGTGGGTAAGGGACGTGTGTGTGTGGGTGGGTGCGAGATGTTTGGGTTGGTGGCGGGATCTGTGAGTGGAGGGATTAGTGGGGGATGTGTGGTGAGTGGGGGATGTGTAGTGGGTGGGGGATGTGTGGGTATGGGTGGGTGATGTGTGTGTAGGTGAGGGATGTGTGTGTGGGTTGGTGCGAGATGTGTGTGTGGGAGGGGGGATGTGTCACATAACATGAGAATATGCATTGTTTATGCTTACAACATTCATTTGACAATGTGTTTTCCTATGTGAATGCATCATGGACACTGTTGATGAACGAAAGATGCGCGAATGGAAGGGCCGAATGTAAGACGGGCCTACACGCCCAATTTGTTACCCTTTGAAAATAAAGATTAATTCAATTCAATTCAATTCAATTCAATTCTCTCTCTCTCTCTCTCTCTCTCTCTCTCTCTCTCTCTCTCTCTCTCTCTCTCTCTCTCTCTCTCTCTCTCTCTCTCTCTCTCTCTTTTTCAATGCCCACTATCTGTGCCAAATAATCTGTCTTCCTTAATTTCTACTTCCGAAATTAACTTCACTCTGTCTGTCTGTCTGTCTGTCTGTCTGTCTGTCTGTCTGTCTGTCTGTCTGTCTGAAGAGGATAACTTCACTTTTACATGCATGTCGTCGTATTGGCCACGTGGTGGTAGTGCCATGATTTGATAGACCATAAGAATTTCAACCAACGATGACGGGACTGGCAGACAGGTAGGTTACAACAACTTGGACTATAATGTGTGTGTGATTGTGTGTGTGTAATTGTGTGTGTATGTGTGTGTGTGGTTGTGTGTGGGTGTTGTTGTGAGTGCGCTCGTGCATGCGCGCGCGCGTGTGTGTGTATACACGCCGGTCATGTAGGCCCTTCTGTTGTCTGAGCTTGCAGACGGGAAAGAGAGCTCTGGATCAGCCCTCTTGGAGACAGTACTCTGTTATCACGTTGGGGGAAATCCCGATAGATGCATACCCTTTTCGGAGCTTCTGAGCATCGATCGATGTGACTAAAAGATACAACTCAGCTTTCCAAAGATGTACAATCAAACACCATTTGACGGGTATCACCTGCCGACCAACAATTAGACAGGGAACAAGACAGTAGCTCGAACACCGTATTCCGCACATAGAGATAGGTAATAAATAAGCCGTCTCCCTGGCGAAGGCGTTAATGACGTTGTTGGTAATCTCGTACGGAACACAGCTGCGCGAGATTCGGCAGCGGATCGCGTCGCACTGGTTACTTACGGACGTATGTGAGTCGGCCTTTTAGAAAGCAATAGCAAACTACTGAACGTAAAAACTTGTCAAGACATCAACAGCAGCTGAAAAATGCTGGTATGGACTACAATGTCCAGTAAAAGGATATACGAATAAAATGAGCATTTTGCATCTAAGAACAAATTAAACCGTTCAGTGGAAGTTATTTCACCTTTCATCTTCTTTTGTCCTGTATCCCCCATTGGTGCATACGTCCTCAAACAACTCCCTCCACGATCGTATCTCTCCCTTCTCCCAATGATATCTTTATATAATTTCCGGTTTCTAATTCTCTTCTGCGTGTATTCTAGGTATAACAGACTGCAATGGCTGGGGCATATAGAAAGAATGGAAGATAATAGGGAAACAAAACTCGCTTACACTCAGGAAATAAATGACCGTAGACCCCGAGGTAGACCAAGAAAACGATGGAGAGATAATATATATACAGACTGACATAAGCCTGGGTCATTGACATTGAGGTGAGTGACCGGGCATGAGGAAGAATGGAGATGAGAGTGGGAGACAGTAAAGTGACTGACCTGGCTATGAGTAAACAGCCAGTCCTTAGAAATAATGGGAAGGGTGAGTGTGGACCCCAGGGGATGGGGTGAAAGACAGTTGTGTGTTGTGTGAAGTCAAGGGACTTCAGGAGAGTTGATGGGTAGATGCCGAACTGATCGGTAGTCGGAGTGAGAGAAGAGACCGACTGCGGGTCAGGTCGTTTAAGAGAGAGCTCCGTGTTGTGTTGTTCTTCTAGTTGTGAAGACAGGCCTGAACCCAGAGTGGGTTCTGTATTGAGTGTAGGCCTAAACCCAGAGTGGGTTCTATAGTTGAGCAGTGGCTCCAACCCAATGTGTGGGTTGTATTGTGGGAGATCCAGCCGTGGATAGTAGCTGGATTACCTGTCTTGTGGATTGAAATTAGAAGCCGGCCGTGAGAAGGCATTGATGTGTGCTGGTTAAATTGTGAGGAGGATATTCATATTCTATGGATTACGTTATGTTTCTGGATGTAAAAACCTGTTCCGTTTGTCCGTCTTATTTCTGTAATAAAGGATTATGTGCGCCAACGGAATCTTGTTTAATGCCTGATGAATATGCACTGCGGGGGTGAGTTACATTGCAAGACAGATATCTCCATTGACACACCATGAGTATCGTTACCTAGACAACGACCATCACACAATAATATCATGAGCATATCATCGTAAGAACTTCGTGATATTATCATCAAGAAAACGTGTGACACAGACCTACAAGCACTTGGAATCAACGACAGGCAAGAGAAGGTCAACCAGAGAGACGAATGGAGACGGATTGTATCTGCAGCAAAGAACCTCAATGGCTTGGAACGCTGAAGAAGAAGAAGAAGAAGAAGAAGAAGAAGAAGAAGAAGAAGAAGAAGAAGAAGAAGAAGAAGAAGAAGAAGAAGAAGAAGAAGAAGAAGAAGAAGAAGAAGAAGAAGAAGAAGAAATGTATTTTAGGTCTCGCTGGACTTCATTTGACATCTGGGCTCCCGAGAAAGGGTTCTCTACTGTACTATTACCAGGTTGTCTTAGTCTGTGCCACATGCAAGGCCAGCACCGTTTCCTGATCTCTAGATTCTCTAGAATGTGTCTGTTCTTTACTTAAGCTCAGCATTAGTGATTCTATCACACCATTTGAACTGTCCTATTCTGTGCAGGCACCAGAGAATAAATGTTTGTGGTTTACTAGAAACTGGCCAAGTCTTACTCCATGTTTTTGATCCATGCAGTATAGAAGGCATCTTGCCGTCTTGACAGACGATAGTGTGTTACATTGTGCTTTAAAAAAGCATAACTACAACCCATGGCGGCAGCGAATGTGACTTGTCAGACAAATTCGCGCTGTAAATATTGGTCCACAATGAATACAAGTAAACACGTGGTCATTTCCACCATCCTGCACCACCTGTGGTCTCACACACACAGTGTGTGGCCTATCTGCAATAATGTTCTCCTTTGTCTTTATTCTGTTCCTGAGCTTTTTTGTAAATCTCCATGCAAAGCGATCAGCGGCAAGTTTCTCCCAATGTGCAATTTCAAAGCCAGTATTAAGCATGCCTATACAGTAACACGGATTGAACATTAGGGTTCAATATTATTGAATATTCGGGTTCAATATTATTAAATATTAGGGTTCAATATTATTGAACATTAGGGTTCAATATTATTGAATATTAAGGTTCAATATTATTGAACATTAGGGTTCAATATTATTAAACATTAGGGTTTAATATTATTGAACATTAGGGTTCAATATTCACATTTTATGCAAGTTTTATTTCACATATACGGAGGTCAGAATGGCCGAATCGATAAGAGCATTCGCTCTTAAACTTCCGGCGATGCTGATGTGAGATAGCGGGTTCAACCCTCACACCAGTCAGTTGGACTAAAATGTTGACTTCTCGTCCTTGACTTTGGGATGTAAATTACAAGACCTCTGAAGTCGGAGTGGGTTTGACTAATGGCCAGGGGCACTGGTAATAGCGAAAACTAATCCACACGCAAAAACCAGTTTAGTGCACTAGAAGTAGTAGCAACTGTAAGGACTACGCTTGAGTTCAAAGCAAGTGAACGCAAAAAGGGAGGGGGGATAATTCACGTTTGGAAACAGTTTGATATAAATACTGATCTCCCTTGCTTTCCAACAGTTAACATCACCCAACTATTTGTCTTGTCTGTTCTCTATTTAATGCCTTAGTTCTCCTTTAATTCACATCTTCTTTGTGACCTATATATTTGATTGCCTCTATTTCCATGAAATGCCATCCCATCTTCTGCATATCTACATTTATAGCCTGACAATTCACATTTATGATGACTCTTATTGTCCCGCGCAATAAATGAGCTAACCTCACGTCTGCTGTTTCAGTATGCACTAACCTTCAACGATCCATTATGACATTAGCTATGCAGACAGCAGAACAAGATATGCCAGGAATGCATATTTTAAATGGCAGAATAATATATTTTCTCTTTTCTTTCAAACAGGCTCTGCAGACATCACACAGTTCTGAAACCACATGACATATACCACCAGGACGAAGGCGGACAGAACAGGATAAGTTGGTCTTTAGCCAACGCCATGTCTCTTCTGCTATACATTCTTGAAACGATAAGACAGTTATCTGAAGCAAAATGTTGAGACATGATATCGTGTTTCTCTGGGTTTTCCTCCTGTGGTCGTGAAATATTGATGTCAGGCCTAAGTCGTATGTCATGTAAGATTACCATGGAAACATATCGTAACATGATAAAGAGTCGAGGCAGTGTGACATGTAAGCATGAAATACAAGACAACATTAAGTACTACATGGAGCCATTATGTCATACTTTCTAGTGCATTTGATTATCAAGATTTGAGGGGATTAGTATTTATTCGCCTTAGTACTGGCGATATTTTATTTTTCTTCCGACCGCTATGGTGCTATTGTAAACTCAAGTTTATATCCTGGAATGGGTTCCTGCGAATTGTCTGAGAAAGAATAGTGATGAGGAAAAGAACTGATTACCACACCTCATAACGCCGTGGCTTTGATTATATAAGAGTCTACAGCTTCACATCCCACAGGTGGTATATACAAAGATACGTGCACATCTTGCGCGGCACCTCCTGTTTTTCGCCATAATCCAAGAAGACTAGGTATCAGACCTCACTACCTGTCACGATACTAGAGATCAACGATCCAATATGTTACTAGAACAACGTACGGCATCTTAAGCCGCGGCATTTTGCTTGTTGAGAGAGCGTTGATTGAACGATAGGGACGAGTGAAGATGAGACCGGAGTCTACGGACGACGGAAAAACAGCGATTTCAAAACCTTTGAACACCGATGGATCGCTATATCATATTTTCAACAACCTTTGAAGTGGGAAAAAGGAGATTCACGATCACGACGTTTCACAGCCGTTTGTAGTAACGAAGGCGACGATGGGTGATCGGAGGAGACGAATGGAGAATCATTGATGTCACGAAAGGACGGGGCATCAAAAGAGAATTTCGGCTGTTGTTGTATAGATCAAAAAACTGATGTGGAGGAAAGGGGGAAACCGGTGGAATAAGCCCATATCGTCGTACAGAGACAGAGTATTCATAGGCTGGATATTCTAGTGGAATTTAGTGTGATATTTGGTTTCCACGAGAAGTGGTGGTTTATTCTTAAGGGATTATGAAAAGGGAGTTACAACGTTTCAAGTCGGATAATACTGATGAACGTTTTGTATTTATTGTGCAATTAGTACTCCCAATTCAGCCAAGGATAATTATAATGTAGTGGTGGTGTAGAGTATAAATATAAAATAGTGTATTTGAGTGTGAAACCGTAATAATGGGCGTCGGCCGAATTTAGCTGAGAAGTAACAAGTAACATAGTGATTCTAGTATAGATGGTTACTGGGATTTCTGAGCTCTTTTATGACATTCCCTTCTTTACCTAGTCTTAAGTATGTGTATACTCCTATGTCTTATGTCAGAGGTCATTTCTCTGAATATATATATATATATATATATATATATATATATATATATATATATATATATATATATATATATATATATATATATATATATATATATATATATATATATTATATATATCTGATAACGGCCATAAGCCTACTCTCACTGCTAATGAGTTTGAGTTGGGTTGATAGCACCTGATATTGTCTTTTCGACAGGTTCCCATGTACAAAGTAATAACAACACTCCTGAAAAGAAGGAAGGGGCTCTAATCTGGTAAAGTAATAAAAATCGGCCAGATGAAGTCGGATGTCAGTCATACAGGTCAGCAAGTTCTAGCATTAACGGATACCTATAAGACATTCTGGTTAAGAAACTTACCGCAGAATAAAGTGCAGCTAAACATAGATCGAAAGCTCACTATGGTGCAACTGAACTGTTTGATTTTTTAACTGAAGAAGCCGTAAGACCAGAACTTATTATCAGATAAACAGAACAGTAATGAATAAGAAACACTGTGAATCAGTAAATTTTTAAAGACAGTCTTGGTAATTATGTATCCATAAGAGACCACAACTTATGCAATGATATCGGAGGTATAAACATTACTAGAAATATCATATCGTTCATGTTATCAGATATTCCACAAGGAGAGACAATATATAATTAAAAACACTCTGTGGTGATAAACTGTGTAATTCTAAAATTGTCAAGGATATTGTGAAGACATCATCAACATCATTCATCAAGAGACAGTATACCGGGTGAGCGTACCCCAATTCTGTGCTGTGGTGACTATATGTGCCGTTGAGTGATGAAAACTATGATGTGGATCTGAGAGTGACATTCTTATCTCACCTACAGGATAGAACACAACAACAACGTCTTTACTTACACTCCATACACACATGACACTTTTGTTTATTCAATAAATAATGATAGTATTTAGTGGAGGACAATGTCGTGTGGGTATGTTCTGAAGGAAAGTGGAGAGGGATATGGCATTGTGAGAAGAGAGAGAGAGAGAGAGAGAGAGAGAGAGGAGAGAGAGAGAGGAGGAGAGGAGAGAGAGGAGAGAGAGAGAGAGAGAGAGAGAGAGAGAGAGAATAGAAGATTGGAACAGGGGTATGTAGACAAAAGTCTGACAATAGACCCAACAGTGGAAAAAGGGAAATTAAAGTGCGCTTGTTGATTCTACTGTCCCCCCAGAGACGACAAGCGACACTACCCATGTTCTTTGGAGGACGTGTGATGTCATCAGACACCAATGGTTCGTGGAACAATTGCTAGCTATATGTAGGGACTGAACCCTGCACTTCTGAACCTGGCATAGACACTGCAACTTCTTAGCCACGTCTCAGCCATTCTAGATGCAAATTCCGGGTGACACACCAAGTAAGAATGTATTAACAAACATAATCGAGGATTACATTATTCAAGTTATATATCACATATAACAGTGTATATATAACGAACATTTTCAATTAATATGACGCTCAAATGGTATATCACTCATAACAGTACAAACAACATCAAATAATACAAAGTTCAACCATATACCACAAATATAACGGTGTAGGTGTAGCCATTATATTAGATAAGCAAACATCAAATTCTGTCAAAGGATATCGGGCTGTGTCAGACAGAGTTCTATTAGTAAAATTAAACGGAAGAACTTTTAAAATAAATGTCATTTAAGTGTATGCCCCAACAAGTGAAAACAGTGAAGAAAGTATACAGGAATTTTATAATGACATGGAGTCTGCTCTGAAGAACTGTAAAAAATCAGAAATAAATATCATTGTGGGTGATTTCAACGCAAAAATAGGAAAGCAAGGCGATGGATGCAGTGTAGGCAAACATGGTTTGGGAGAGAGAAATGAAAGAGGATACAGACTTGTAGAATGGGCAAAAGAACAAGAAATGGTTGTACAAAAAACCTGGTGTAAACAGCATCCTAGAAGATTATGGACATGGAGGAATCCAGACAGCAGGATTAAAAATCAGATATATTACATCCTGATTTGCAGAAGGTTTCGAAATGCGTTAACAGTCGTAAAAACAGTTCCAAATGCAGACTGTTACAGTGATCACAGATTAATTACAGGCACATTGAGGGTAAAGTTAAGGAAAGTCAAGTATACAGCAGGAAACCCTAAATATCACTTGTGCAAATTGAAAACTGACAAAGAAATACAAGATAATTTTAACATAGAAGTAAAGAACAAATTTATTTTATTGTCTGATCTAGAGATCCTATTTCAAGATGTAGATGATCAATGGGAAATGCTGAAGAATTTAATCAGTTGTGCAGCAGAAAAAAACTATTCCACAATTAAAGAAAGTGGGTCGTAAGAAATGGATGACTGAAGAGATTTTACAACTAACAGAAACAAGAAGACAGAACAAAAATAATCCTGCCAAATATGAAGAAATTCACAGAAAATGCAGAACCTTATGTAAGCAGGCAAAAGAAACATGGCTTGAGAGAAATTGCAGAGATATTGAAAACCAACACAACAGTAAAATGCGAAACTAATGCACAAAAGAATTCAGGAGCTTACTTATCAAAGAACACGTACATTAGCAGGCTGCCTAAAGACAAAAGATGGAAGAGTTATAATAGAAAAAGATCAGATCTTACATGTATGGTCAGATTACGTGAAAAATCTTTATGACGATAACAGAGACGAACAGTATGATGTTCAAAATAATAATGAAGGACCAGCAATTTTGAAGATGGAGGTTCAGAATGCTCTTAACCATATGAAATCTGGCAAGACCCCCAGTTCAGACAGCGTCACAACAGAAATGATTAATGCTTTAGAAGAATATGGAATAGATAAAGTTACCAGTCTGCTTAATGCAATATATGATAATGGAAATATATCTCATGTATTATGTAATTCTGTATTTATTGCAATCCCAAACAAATCAGGAGCCTTGGGATGTGATCAACATTGAACAATTAGTATAATGAGTCACATCACGAAGATTTTGCTAAGAATTATCATGGAAAGAGTTAGGAGAAAAATACAACCTGAAATAGGAGAAGAACAATGTGGGTTTGTAGAAGGCAAGGGTACAGTAAATGCTGTGCACATACTGAGAACCGTAATCGAACGTTCTATAGAAGTAAACAAAGGTCTACACCTTTGCTTTATTGACTACACAAAGACTTTCGATAAAGTGAGACATGGCAAATCAAATCAAATCAAATCAACTTTATTAGGTTCACAAATTGGGCGCGCAGGCCCGTCTTACATTCAGCCCTTCCAATCACTCGTCTTTCATTCATCAAGAGCATTATACATTTACATAGGAAGAAAAATAAACATTGTGAAATGAATGTTGTAAACATAAACAAGGCAAATTACTATGTTATGAGGCCCATCTCCCACCTACCCATACATCACCCCACCCACACACACACCCACACCTACCCACACACACGCACACCAAGGGACATATACATACCCCACCAACCGACCCATCCCCCTTCCGCACATCCCCCACCCACACACTCTCCCCTCACCTGTGCCCCAACCAAAACACACTCGCCACCCACAAACATCCCCCACCAACCCACACATCCCACGCCCACCCACATACACATCCTAACCCACACATCCTCTCCCCATCCACAACTCAAACCTCCCATCCCCCAGCCACATCTCCATTAACCACACATTCACCACCCACACACACAATCCCCCACCAACCCACACATCGAACATCCACTCACACATCCCCAAACCATACACACACATCCCCACCAACTGACATCTCCCTACCCCCCCCCCCCCCCCCACACCTCCCTAACCACCCATACATCCCCAATCCTCTCACACATACACCCCACCACCCACACATACATCCTCCACTCACCCATACATGTCTTAACCCAATCCCCCACTACACAATCCCCCACCCGCACATTACATACATCCCCTACTACGCAATATTCCCAACCCACGCACCGCACACACACACATATCCCTCTCCAACACATCCCACACTCACATACCACCACACATCCCCACCTACACACCACACACATATCCCCCACCCACATACCGCACAATATTCCCACCCACACCCACACAGATACCCTTACCCATCCACCCCACATACCCCCACCCACACACCACAAAAATCCCCCATCCACACACACATACCTCACCCACACAATATCCCTAACCAACTCACCACACACCTCTCCCCACCCACACACGCATTCCCAACCCGTCCACCAACACACACTCACTCACGCACACATCCTCCACTAAGAACCCACACACCCCCACCCGCCCACCCCCAACCAAACATCTCTCGATCACAATACCCCTACCCACACACATCCTCCACCCACTCACGCATCCCACCCCGACACATACACATCCCTCACCCATCTACACATCCCTAAGCCACTCACACACCCCCACCCACACATTCCCCATCCACGCACACATCTCCCACCCACACACCCCCACATACTTCCCCCAACCACCCCACCCATACACACATTCCCCGCACCCATCACACACATCCCCCACACCACACACTATCCCCCACCCACTAACATATCCTTACCCATACCACCACACCCCCACCCACACACCATGCACACATCCCCCACCAACACACCGCACACATATCTCAAACCCACACACCATACACTTCTCCCCACCCGCCCTTGCATCCCCAATCCACCCAACACAATCCCCTACCCACATAACCCCGCCACCCACACATACTTCCTCAAACCACCCACACGTCACCACCCACATAAACACACACACCCCACACCCGTCCCAATAACATATCCTCCACCCATACACATATCGACACGATAAGGATGCTTGAAGATCTATGAACTGATGGAAACGACCTTAGACTTGTAAAAAACATATATTGGAAACAAGCTGCCATAAGAGTTGATAGTGAAGTAGGCCAATATCAGCCTATTAAGAGAGGTGTGAGACAGGGATGTGTAATGTCTCCAGATCTGTTTTCCCTGTACAGTGAAAGTATTTTCAGAAATATTGAAGATATGGAAGGAATCAACATTGGGGGACGATGCATCAATAACATTAGATATGCAGATGATACAGTCTTGATTGCAGACAATGAACAGGACCTGCAACATTTAGTAGATACGGTTGTTACACACAGTGAACAACTAGAGTTAGAATTAAATTGTAAAAAGACACAGATTATGGTCGTCACTAGGAAGAACCGACCCATCCCCCTTCCGCACAATGTAATATACAAGTAAATGGGAATATTCTTCAACAAGTGAATAGGTACAATTATCTCGGAACAGTAATAACATCTGATGGGAGATGCCTTGAAGAGATTAGATCAAGAATCACCATAGCAAAAGTAGCTTTAGCAAGATGAAAAACATGCTGACCAATAAAAAGATATCAATTGAAACGAGAAAAAGAGTGTTGAGATGCTATATAGAACCTGTACTTTTATATGGATGTGAAGCTTGGACAATGAGCAGTCAAGCTGAAAAACATCTGATGGCTGTAGAGATGTGGTTTCTGAGGAACAATGCAAAGAATATCACGGACAGCCAGAAAGACCAATGCACAAGCCCTTCAAGAAACAAATGAAGATCGTAAACTGGTTAGAGACATTAGACGTAGACAGTCAACATTTTTTGGGCATGTTATGAGAAGAAATGAATTGGAGAACTTGGTGACAACTGGGAAGATCGAAGGGAACAGAGCAAGGGGAAGACCTAGAAGCAAATACCTGGATGGCTTGGCCTCGTGGCATGGTCCAGACAGAAACACGGAGCTGATCCACGACTCTGGTGATCGAGTGAGATGGCAAAATATGACCGCCCACGCTTACCGACATGGCACATGATGGATGGATAACGGTGTAATAACAAAGATGAAGTGATACAAAGTTCAATCTGGATGGCTTGGCCTCGTGGCATGGTCGAGACAGAAACACGGAGCTGATCCACGACTCTGGTGGTCGAGTGAAATGGCAAAACATGAACGCCCACGCTTACCGGCATTGCACATGATGGATGGATAACAGTGTAATAACAAACATGAAACATGTCAAGCCATATACCATATATAACTGTGCTTACAAAAATCACCAAGCGATATACCATATATACACATGTAATTACAAACACCAATAAGTAATACAAAGTCCATGTGATACATATCACAACCGCTGAAGTAAATGACCTCCTTCTTATTGCGACCCAAAGCAATCCCATGTTTAATGATGTAAATACGTTATTATTTAGTGCATTATACATTATTGCTTGGTTCCAAAACTGTCCACCGGAATGATTCATTCTTCTTAAGGACTTCGTTAGCTTTCATCTAAGGTACGTTAAATGATTAAGAGTCATGGGGGTGATTAACCGTCTTAAGCGACTCATCAACGACTGGCAAGAGAAGGTCCACCAGAGAGACGAATGGACACGGATTGTATCTGCAGCAAAGAACCTCAATGGCTCGGAACGCTGAAGAAGACGAAGAAGAAGAAGAAGAAGAAGAAGAAGAAGAAGAAGAAGAAGAAGAAGAAGAAGAAGAAGAAGAAGAAGAAGAAGAAGAAGAAGAAGAAGAAGAAGAAGAAGAAGAAGAAGAAGAAGAAGAAGAAGAAGAAGAAGAAGAAGAAGAAGAAGCGACTCATCTGCCATGGGCTTATATAATCCTTGAAACGTTGTCATTGCGTTATAATACAACATGTCTGCTACCATATTAGCAACTTGTAATTCATAACTGTCTCATACCCCTACTCCCAATTTCCCGCCATCTCTGTTTGTTTGTTCCAAACCTACTTGTTGTTTGTCTCAGAATCTGTTAACAATCAAGACATCTTCTGAAGGTATCGAATAGATAAGAGCTCTTAAACTTCCGATGTACTGATGATGAAGTAGCGGGTTCAACCCTTACGCTGGTCAGTTGGACTAAGATGTTGACTTCTTGTCATTGACTCAGAAGTGGATTCGCCTGATGACGTGGGACACTGGTAAAAGGGAAAGTTAATCCAAACGGAAAAATCAGCCCAGTGATTCTCTCTCTCTCTCTCTCTCTCTCTCTCTCTCTCTCTCTCTCTCTCTCTCTCTCTCTCTCTCTCTCTCTCTCTGTGTTTATATATCTCTATTACGGTAGGCGTGGTTCCGGGAAGACGAGGCAGTGGTCAAATCAACATGACAGTGGACACATGAGATTAAAGACATCTTGGAGTCGAACATGCACGAGGTAAGGGAACTGGTGAAGATCGAGTCTTCAGTCAGGTCGTGATGAGAGCGACGATCTGTTCAGACCTGCTGCATGAACACATGGTGCTAGTAATAGTAGTAGTAGCAGCAGCAGCAGCAGCAGCAGCAGCAGCAGCAGCAGTAGTAGTAGCAGTAGTAGTAGTAGTAGTAGTAGTAGTAGTAGTAGTAGTAGTAGTAGTAGTAGTAGTAGTAGTAGTAGTAGTAGTAGTAGTAGTAGTGGTAGTAGTAGTAGTAGTAGTAGTAGTAGTAGTAGTAGTAGTAGTAGTAGTAGTAGTAGTAGTAGTAGTAGTAGTAGTAGTAGTAGTACATGTATGGACTATGTTTGAGTTCATAGTTCAAAGCGAGAGAACGCAAAAAAAATAAATAAATGAAAAGACATCTTCTGAAAGACTCTGTATACAGGGTGGACGCGCTATCCAAATCTACAGCGGATGTTTAGCTCTGAATGATTTCAGTTTTCAAAGTTCACCACAATCTGTAATAGAATTCGTTACGGGAAAAGGGGAAAAACCACAAGCAAATGCAATCTAAGCATCAGCGGGTTCCCCCTGGAGACGAATTCGTTATCTTCTTGAATTTCTGATGAAGACAGATGAAGATGGCGGTTGGGGTAGAGGACGGGATGTGAGTTTGAGATGGCGATGGCTGCAGAGGCGCTGTGAGTGGATATTAGATTGGGTAGGTTGCAGAGGCGGTACTGTGGTTGTTTGAAGACAGTGCAGTCGGTAGCAGAGTCGTCATTGTCGTGGGTGTGAGATAGCGGGGTAACTCATGGAGTTACACTTATCGTTGTGGTGGCTGTGAGACTGTGCAGTAACTCATGGAGTTACACTTATCATTGTGGTGGGTGTGAGATAGCGCGGTAACTCATGGTGCAGAGGAGTCATTGTGGTAGGTGTGAGACAGCACGGTAACTCATAGTGTTAGACTTATCACTGTGGTGGGTGTGAGACTGTGGTAACTCATGTAGTTACACTTATCACTGTGGTTTGTGTGAGACTGTGGTAACTCATGTAGTTACACTTATCATTGTGGTGGGTGTGAGACAGTTCGGTAACTCACGGAATTGCACTTATCATTGTGGTGAGTCTGAGACTGTGGTAACTCATGGAGTTACACTTATCACTGTGGTGGGTGTGAGACAGTGCGTAACTCATGGATTTGCACTTATCATTTTGGTGGGTCTGAGACTGTGGTAAGTCATGGAGTTACACTTATCATTGTGGTGGGTGTGAGACAGTGCGGTAACTTATGGAATTGCACTTATCATTGTGGTGGGTCTGAGACTGGTAACTCATGGAGTTACACTTATTACTGTGGTGGGTGTGAGACAGTGCGGTAACACATGTAGTTATACATATAACTGTTGTTGGTATGAGGCTATAGTAACTTATGTAGTTACACTTATCACTGTGATGGGTGTGAGACAACGCGGTAACTCATGGAGTTACTCTTATCATTGTGATGGGTGTGAGACTATGGTATCCCATGTAGTTATACTTATAACTGTGGTTGTTGTGAGACTATGGTAACTCATGTAGTTATACTTATAACTGTGGTTGGTGTGAGACTATGGTAACTCATGTAGCTACACTTATCACTGTGGTTGATGTGAGACTATGGTAACTCATGTAGTTACACTTATCACTGTGGTGGGTGTGAGACTATGGTAACTCATGTAGTTACACTTATCACTGTGGTTGGTGTGAGACATTGCGGTAACTCATGTAGTTACACTTATCACTGTGGTGGGTGTGAGACAGTGCGGTAACTCATGTAGTTACACTTATCACTGTGGTTGGTGTGAGACAGTGCGGTAACTCATGTAGTTATACTTATAAGTGTGGTTGGTGTGAGACAGTGCGGTAACTCATGTAGTTATACTTATCATGTAGTTAACCAACCACAGTTTGGTGTGAGACAGTGCGGTAACTCATGTAGTTACACTTATCACTGTGGTTGGTGTGAGACAGTGCGGTAACTCATGTAGTTACACTTATCACTGTGGTTGGTGTGAGACAGTACGGTAACTCATGTAGTTATAATTATCACTGTGGTGGGTGTGAGACTATGGTAACTCATGTAGTTACACTTATCACTGTGGTGGGTGTGAAACTATGGTAACTCATGTAGTTATACTTATCATGTAGTTAACCAACCACAGTTTGGTGTGAGACAGTGCGGTAACTCATGTAGTTATACTTATCATGTAGTTAACCAACCACAGTTTGGTGTGAGACAGTGCGGTAAACTCATGTAGTTACACTTATCACTGTGGTTGGTGTGAGACAGTGCGGTAACTCATGTAGTTACACTTATCACTGTGGTGGGTGTGAGACAGTGCGGTAAATCATGTAGTTATACTTATCACTGTGGTGGGTGTGAGACAGTGCGGTAACTCATGTAGTTATACTTATCACTGTGGTGGGTGTGAGACTGTGGTAACTCATGTAGTTACACTTATAACTGTGGTGGGTGTGAGACAGCGCGGTAACTCATGGAGTTACACTTATCACTGTGGTGGGTGTGAGACTGTGGTAACTCATGTAGTTACACTTATCATTGTGGTGGGTGTGAGACAGTTCGGTAACTCACGGAATTGCACTTATCATTGTGGTGAGTCTGAGACTGTGGTAACTCATGGAGTTACACTTATCACTGTGGTGGGTGAGACAGTGCGTAACTCATGGATTTACACTTATCATTTTGGTGGGTCTGAGACTGTGGTAAGTCATGGAGTTACACTTATCATTGTGGTGGGTGTGAGACAGTGCGGTAACTTATGGAATTGCACTTATCATTGTGGTGGGTCTGAGACTGGTAACTCATGGAGTTACACTTATTACTGTGGTGGGTGTGAGACAGTGCGGTAACACATGTAGTTATACATATAAATGTTGTTGGTATGAGGCTATAGTAACTTATGTAGTTACACTTATCACTGTGATGGGTGTGAGACAACGCGGTAACTCATGGAGTTACTCTTATCATTGTGATGGGTGTGAGACTATGGTATCCCATGTAGTTATACTTATAACTGTGGTTGTTGTGAGACTATGGTAACTCATGTAGTTATACTTATAACTGTGGTTGGTGTGAGACTATGGTAACTCATGTAGCTACACTTATCACTGTGGTTGATGTGAGACTATGGTAACTCATGTAGTTACACTTATCACTGTGGTGGGTGTGAGACTATGGTAACTCATGTAGTTACACTTATCACTGTGGTTGGTGTGAGACATTGCGGTAACTCATGTAGTTACACTTATCACTGTGGTGGGTGTGAGACAGTGCGGTAACTCATGTAGTTACACTTATCACTGTGGTTGGTGTGAGACAGTGCGGTAACTCATGTAGTTATACTTATAAGTGTGGTTGGTGTGAGACAGTGCGGTAACTCATGTAGTTATACTTATCATGTAGTTAACCAACCACAGTTTGGTGTGAGACAGTGCGGTAACTCATGTAGTTACACTTATCACTGTGGTTGGTGTGAGACAGTGCGGTAACTCATGTAGTTACACTTATCACTGTGGTTGGTGTGAGACAGTACGGTAACTCATGTAGTTATACTTATCACTGTGGTGGGTGTGAGACTATGGTAACTCATGTAGTTACACTTATCACTGTGGTGGGTGTGAAACTATGGTAACTCATGTAGTTATACTTATCATGTAGTTAACCAACCACAGTTTGGTGTGAGACAGTGCGGTAACTCATGTAGTTATACTTATCATGTAGTTAACCAACCACAGTTTGGTGTGAGACAGTGCGGTAACTCATGTAGTTACACTTATCACTGTGGTTGGTGTGAGACAGTGCGGTAACTCATGTAGTTACACTTATCACTGTGGTGGGTGTGAGACAGTGCGGTAAATCATGTAGTTATACTTATCACTGTGGTGGGTGTGAGACAGTGCGGTAACTCATGTAGTTATACTTATCACTGTGGTGGGTGTGAGACTGTGGTAACTCATGTAGTTACACTTATAACTGTGGTGGGTGTGAGACAGCGCGGTAACTCATGGAGTTACACTTATCACTGTGGTGGGTGTGAGACTGTGGTAACTCATGTAGTTACACTTATCATTGTGGTGGGTGTGAGACAGTTCGGTAACTCACGGAATTGCACTTATCATTGTGGTGAGTCTGAGACTGTGGTAACTCATGGAGTTACACTTATCACTGTGGTGGGTGTGAGACAGTGCGTAACTCATGGATTTGCACTTATCATTTTGGTGGGTCTGAGACTGTGGTAAGTCATGGAGTTACACTTATCATTGTGGTGGGTGTGAGACAGTGCGGTAACTTATGGAATTGCACTTATCATTGTGGTGGGTCTGAGACTGGTAACTCATGGAGTTACACTTATTACTGTGGTGGGTGTGAGACAGTGCGGTAACACATGTAGTTATACATATAACTGTTGTTGGTATGAGGCTATAGTAACTTATGTAGTTACACTTATCACTGTGATGGGTGTGAGACAACGCGGTAACTCATGGAGTTACTCTTATCATTGTGATGGGTGTGAGACTATGGTATCCCATGTAGTTATACTTATAACTGTGGTTGTTGTGAGACTATGGTAACTCATGTAGTTATACTTATAACTGTGGTTGGTGTGAGACTATGGTAACTCATGTAGGTACACGTATCATTGTGGTGGGTGTGAGACAGCGCGGTAACTCTTGAAGTTATACTTATCACTGTGGTGGGTGTGAGACTATGGTAACTCATGTAGTTATACTTATCACTGTGGTGGGTGTGAGACTATGGTAACTCATGTAGCTACACTTATCACTGTGGTTGATGTGAGACTATGGTAACTCATGTAGTTACACTTATCACTGTGGTGGGTGTGAGACTATGGTAACTCATGTAGTTACACTTATCACTGTGGTTGGTGTGAGACAGTGCGGTAACTCATGTAGTTACACTTATCACTGTGGTGGGTGTGAGACAGTGCGGTAACTCATGTAGTTATACTTATAAGTATGGTTGGTGTGAGACAGTGCGGTAACTCATGTAGTTATACTTATCATGTAGTTAACCAACCACAGTTTGGTGTGAGACAGTGCGGTAACTCATGTAGTTACACTTATCACTGTGGTTGGTGTGAGACAGTGCGGTAACTCATGTAGTTACAATTATCACTGTGGTTGGTGTGAGACAGTGCGGTAACTCATGTAGTTATACTTATCACTGTGGTGGGTGTGAGACTATGGTAACTCATGTAGTTACACTTATCACTGTGGTGGGTGTGAAACTATGGTAACTCATGTAGTTATACTTATCATGTAGTTAACCAACCACAGTTTGGTGTGAGACAGTGCGGTAACTCATGTAGTTATACTTATCATGTAGTTAACCAACCACAGTTTGGTGTGAGACAGTGCGGTAACTCATGTAGTTACACTTATCACTGTGGTTGGTGTGAGACAGTGCGGTAACTCATGTAGTTACACTTATCACTGTGGTGGGTGTGAGACAGTGCGGTAAATCATGTAGTTATACTTATCACTGTGGTGGGTGTGAGACAGTGCGGTAACTCATGTAGTTATACTTATCACTGTGGTGGGTGTGAGACTGTGGTAACTCATGTAGTTACACTTATAACTGTGGTGGGTGTGAGACAGCGCGGTAACTCATGGAGTTACACTTATCACTGTGGTGGGTGTGAGACTGTGGTAACTCATGGAGTTACACTTATCACTGTGGTGGGTGTGAGACTGTGGTAACTCATGTAGTTACACTTATCATTGTGGTGGGTGTGAGACAGTTCGGTAACTCACGGAATTGCACTTATCATTGTGGTGAGTCTGAGACTGTGGTAACTCATGGAGTTACACTTATCACTGTGGTGGGTGTGAGACAGTGCGTAACTCATGGATTTGCACTTATCATTTTGGTGGGTCTGAGACTGTGGTAAGTCATGGAGTTACACTTATCATTGTGGTGGGTGTGAGACAGTGCGGTAACTTATGGAATTGCACTTATCATTGTGGTGGGTCTGAGACTGGTAACTCATGGAGTTACACTTATTACTGTGGTGGGTGTGAGACAGTGCGGTAACACATGTAGTTATACATATAACTGTTGTTGGTATGAGGCTATAGTAACTTATGTAGTTACACTTATCACTGTGATGGGTGTGAGACAACGCGGTAACTCATGGAGTTACTCTTATCATTGTGATGGGTGTGAGACTATGGTATCCCATGTAGTTTATACTTATAACTGTGGTTGTTGTGAGACTATGGTAACTCATGTAGTTATACTTATAACTGTGGTTGGTGTGAGACTATGGTAACTCATGTAGGTACACGTATCATTGTGGTGGGTGTGAGACAGCGCGGTAACTCTTGAAGTATACTTATCACTGTGGTGGGTGTGAGACTATGGTAACTCATGTAGTTATACTTATCACTGTGGTGGGTGTGAGACTATGGTAACTCATGTAGCTACACTTATCACTGTGGTTGATGTGAGACTATGGTAACTCATGTAGTTACACTTATCACTGTGGTGGGTGTGAGACTATGGTAACTCATGTAGTTACACTTATCACTGTGGTTGGTGTGAGACAGTGCGGTAACTCATGTAGTTACACTTATCACTGTGGTGGGTGTGAGGACAGTGCGGTAACTCATGTAGTTATACTTATAAGTATGGTTGGTGTGAGACAGTGCGGTAACTCATGTAGTTATACTTATCATGTAGTTAACCAACCACAGTTTGGTGTGAGACAGTGCGGTAACTCATGTAGTTACACTTATCACTGTGGTTGGTGTGAGACAGTGCGGTAACTCATGTAGTTACAATTATCACTGTGGTTGGTGTGAGACAGTGCGGTAACTCATGTAGTTATACTTATCACTGTGGTGGGTGTGAGACTATGGTAACTCATGTAGTTACACTTATCACTGTGGTGGGTGTGAAACTATGGTAACTCATGTAGTTATACTTATCATGTAGTTAACCAACCACAGTTTGGTGTGAGACAGTGCGGTAACTCATGTAGTTATACTTATCATGTAGTTAACCAACCACAGTTTGGTGTGAGACAGTGCGGTAACTCATGTAGTTACACTTATCACTGTGGTTGGTGTGAGACAGTGCGGTAACTCATGTAGTTACACTTATCACTGTGGTGGGTGTGAGACAGTGCGGTAAATCATGTAGTTATACTTATCACTGTGGTGGGTGTGAGACAGTGCGGTAACTCATGTAGTTATACTTATCACTGTGGTGGGTGTGAGACTGTGGTAACTCATGTAGTTACACTTATAACTGTGGTGGGTGTGAGACAGCGCGGTAACTCATGGAGTTACACTTATCACTGTGGTGGGTGTGAGACTGTGGTAACTCATGTAGTTACACTTATCACTGTAGTGGGTGTGAGACAGTGTAGAAACAGGTAACGTTACACTTGTTATTGTGTTTGGTGTGAAACTGTACACTAACTCATGGAGCAAACGTCTTACTATGGTTACAGTGAGACAGTGCGGTAACTAATATGAGGTCTTTCTTATCTTAATATGTCTAATTGCAGACGCAACATTCATACATTTGTGTGTGTTTGTTTGTTCGTGTGTGTGTGTGTGTGTGTGTGTGTGTGTGTGTGTCGTGTGTGTGAGTGTGTAGGTGTGTAGAAGGTCAAGGAGATATTCATGACGGATTCTTCACATGTTCTAGGTCATGACAAAATAAGGTTGAGTTCCTTTGCCAGTCGCTTTCTTTTCCTTTCCATAGAGTTCGCAGAACATTTTAAACATTCTCTGGTACTCATGTCTATGCTTAACCTTGCTGATAACACGGTAAGTCTCATGAGCCATATGGCAACGCGGTTACTGAGAGAGAATCATTATGAGATAAGTAAGAAACAACTTAATACCAGAAATGAGTTCTGAACAGTAGGATTCTAGAGGTAAAGGACGCAGATAATACATCATCGGAATGTTATTGTTGTTTTTATTGTTGCTGCTGTTGATATTGTTGATGTTATTGTTGTTGTTGTTGTTGCCTTCACTCGCTTTGGACTCAAACGTAGTCGATACACGTGCTACTTACTTCTAGTGCACTTGATTGATGTTTGGTTGTGATTTAACTTGACTATTACCAGTGTCCCTCGCCTATTCAGCGAACCAACTCCGACTGCTGAGGTACTTGTAATTTACGTTTGAGTTTAACTTTGACTATTACCAGTGTCCTCGCTCTTAGGCGAACCAACTCCGACTGCTGAGGTACTTGTAATTTACGTGTGATTTAAACTTGACTTATTACCAGTGTCCCTCGCTATTAGCGAAACCAACTCCGACTGCTGAGGTACTTGTATTTACGTGTGATTTACTTGACTTATTACCAGTGTCCTCGCTATTAGGCGAACCAACTCCGACTTAGCTGAAGTTACTTGTAATTTACTGTTGATTTAACTTGACTTATTACCAGTGTCCCCTGCCTATTAGGCGAAACCAACTCCGACTGCTGAGGTACTTGTAATTTACGTGTGATTTAACATTGACTTATTAACAGTGTCCCTCGCTATTAGGCCGCACCAAACTCCGACTGGGGGGGGGGGGCTGAGGGTACTTGTACTTTACGTGTGATTTAACTTGACTTATTACCAGTGTCCCTCGCTATTAGGGCGAACCAACCTCCCGACTGCTGAGGTACTTTTAATTACGTGGATTTAACTTTGACTTATTACCAGTGTCCCTCGCTATTAGGCGACCCACATCCGACTGCTTAGGGTACTTTGTAATTTACGTGTTATTTAAACTTGACTTATACCAGTGTCCCCTCGCTATTAGGCGAAACCACATCCGACTGCTGAGGTACTTGTAATTTACGTGTGATTTAACTTGACTTATTACCAGTGTCCCTCGCTATTAGGCGAACCAACTCCGACTGCTGAGGTACTTGTATTTACGTGTGATTTAACTTGACTTATTACCAGTGTCCCCTCGCTAGTAGGCGAAACCAACTCCGACTGCTGAGGTACTTGTAATTTACGTGTGATTTAACTTGACTTATTACCAGTGTCCACCCTCGCCTATCAGGCGAACCAACTCAAAACTCTCCGACTGCTGAGGTACTTGTAATTTATACGTGGTGAGTTAACTTGACTTATTACCAGTGTCCTTGCGCTATTAGGCGAACCAACCTCTGACTGCTCGGAGGTTACTTGTAATTTACGTGTGATTTAAACTTGACTTATTGACCAGTGTCCCCTCGCTATTAGGCGAAATCAACTCCGCTGGGCTGAGGTACTGTAATTTACGTGTTATTTAACTTGACTTATTACCAGTGTCCATTTGCTATTAGGCGAACCAACTCCGACTGCTGAGGTACTTGTAATTTTACGTGTGATTTAACTTGACTTATACATTGTCCTCGCTATTATGCAACCCAACTCCGACTGCTGAGGTACTTGTAATTTTACATTGTGATTTAACTGACTTATTACCAGGTGTCCTCGCCATTCGGCGAACACTCCGACTGCTAGGTACTTGTAATTTTACGTGTGATTTAACTTGACTTATTACCAGTGTCCCTCGCTATTAGGCGAACCAACTCCGACTGCTGAGGAAATTGTAATTTACTTGATTTAATTCTTATTACCACCCTCGTATTGGCAAAAATACTGTATTTACTTGTATTTACTTAAAACTTATTAAACCAGTGTCCCTCGCTTTTAGGCAAACCCAACTCCGACTGCTGAGGTACTTTATTTTATTATTTAACTTATTAATTTCCCCTTTTAAAGGGCAACCAACCCCGACTGTATACTTGTAATTTACTTGTTTTTAACTTCTTATTACCACCCCTGCTATTAGGGAAAACCCCCCGTGTGATATTTGAATTTACGGTGTTTTTTGCTTAACCACCCCTGCTTTGGGGAAAATACTGTGATTTACTTGTTTTACGTTTTTATTGCAACCACCCCTGCTTTGGGCCCCAAAATCCGTGTGATTTACTTGAATTTACGGTTTTTCTTGTTTATTCCAGGCCCTCGCTTTGGGAAAATGTGTATACTTGTAATTACGGTTTTTTGATTAACCATTCCCTGTTTTAAGGCGAAATCCACTGGATATTTGTTTTTCGTGTTTTATTGCAACCATTCCCTGTTTAGGGAAAATCCGTGTGATACTTGTTTTTCGTGTTTTAAATTGCAACCATTCCTGTTTTGGGGAAAATCCGTGGAACTTAAAATTTTCGTGTGTTTAAACACATCCAGTGTCCCTGATTAGGGAAACTGACTTAGGTCTTGAAATTTAGGGTTTTTTAATTTGACTTATACTGTTCGTATTAGGGAAAACTCCCTGCTATTATTGAATTTCGGTGATTTACTTGTTATTCCCGTGTTCCTATTAAACCAAATCCCGCTAGGACTTTTTTTCGTGTGAAAACTTGTTATTCCCGTTTTCCCCCTATTAAACCCAATCCCGCTAGGACTTTTTTACGTGGTTTAAATTTACTTTTCCCTTCCCTGCTTTTCCGCCCCCCGCTTAGGACTTTTTTTACTGTGAAAAACTTGATTTTCCCGTTCCCTGCTATTACGCCCCCCGCTTGGGTTTTTTTTTAAACTGTGATTTAACTTATTATTAATTTCCCTGCTATTACGCCCTCGCTTAGGACAATTTTCGTGTGAAAACTTGTTATTACGTGTTTTGCTTTTAAAGGCCCAATCCGACCATATTTGTAATTTACGTGTATTTAACTTGATTATTCCCATTCCCCCCCTTTAGGCCCAACCCCGCTGGGAGAAATTTATGTGTTTAACTTGATTATTACCAGTGCCCCTTTGCATTAGGCAAACCCAACTCCGACTGCTAGGTATTGTAATTTTACTGGATTTAACTTGACTTTTTACGTGCCCCTTTCCTATTAGGCAAACCAACTCCGACTGCTGAGGTCTTGAATTTACGTGTGTTTTTAACTTGACTTATTACCAGGTCCCTCCCATTAGGCAAACCAACTCCGATGCTGAGTACTTGTAATTTATTTTGTGTTTTAACTTGATTATTCCAGTGTCCCTCCCCTTTAGGCAACCAACCCGCTGTGGGTATTTGAAATTTACTGTGTTTTAATTTGATTATTACCAGGCCCCCTGAACCCCCACTCCACGCTGATTTGTAATTTAGGGTTATTAACTTGATTTATTACCGGCCTCGCTATTAAAACCCCAAAACTGACTTAGGTCTTGTTTTTAGGGAAAATTTGACTTATTCCAATTCCCCCTTTTAAACCCCAAACTATCCAGGTCTTGTATTTCCTTGGATTTAACTTGAATTTTACGGTTTTTCCCTTATTAACCAAATTCCCGCTTGGGAAAATTTTATTTTACGGGTATTTACTTGTTTTAACCCATTCCCTCCCCCTTTGGCAACCAACCACTGCTGGGTTTTTGTTTTTTATTTTTATTACTTTTTACCAGTGCCCCCTCGCCTTTAGGCGAAACCAACCCCACTGCGAGGTCTTGAAATTTTACGTGTATTTAACTTGACTTATTACCATTTCCCCTCCCCATCAGGCGAACCAACTCCGATCTGAGGTACTTGAAATTTTGGGTTGTTTTAAACTTGATTTTTCCAGTGCCCCTCGCCATCAGGCGAACCACCCCGACTGTGAGGTACTTGTAATTTACGTGTGTTTTATTTGACAACCAGGTCCCTCGTATTAGGCAACCCAAAATCCGACCTGCTGAGGTACTTGTAATTTACGTGTGATTTAACTTGACTTATTACCAGTGTCCCTTCGCCTATTCAGGCGAACCAACTCCGACTGCTGAGGTACTTGTAATTTACGTGTGATTTAACTTGACTTATTACCAGTGTCCCTCGCTATTAGGCGAACCAACTCCGACTGCTGAGGTACTTGTAATTTACGTGTGATTTAACTTGACTTATTACCAGTGTCCCTCGCTATTAGGCGAACCAACTCCGACTGCTGAGGTACTTGTAATTTACGTGTGATTTAACTTGACTTATTACCAGTGTCCCTTGCTATTAGGCGAACCAACTCCGACTGCTGAGGTACTTGTAATTTACGTGTGATTTAACTTGACTTATTACCAGTGTCCCTCGCTATTAGGCGAACCAACTCCGACTGCTGAGGTACTTGTAATTTACGTGTGATTTAACTTGACTTATTACCAGTGTCCCTCGCTATTAGGCGAACCAACTCCGACTGCTGAGGTACTTGTAATTTACGGTTGATTAACTTGACTTATTACCAGTGTCCCTCGCCATCAGGCGAACCAACTCCGACTGCTGAGGTACTTGTAATTTACGTGTGATTTAACTTGACTTATTACCAGTGTCCCTCGCCATCAGGCGAACCAACTCCGACTGCTGAGGTACTTGTAATTTACGTGTGATTTAACTTGACTTATTACCAGTGTCCCTCGCCATCAGGCGAACCCACTCCGACTGCTGAGGTACTTGTAATTTACGTGTGATTTAACTTTACTTATTACCAGTAACCCTCGCCATCAGGCGAACCAACTCCGACTGCTGAGGTACTTGTAATTTACGTCCCCAAGTCAAGGACGAGAAGTCAACATTTTAGCCCAACTGACCGGTGTAGGGGTTGAACCTGCTACCTCGGCATCAGCATACCGAACGTTGTGATTTGGGGGGGGGGGGGGGTGTGACTGTTGGAGAATTCTACAAATAAAGCAAACATCAAAGCAGACTCAGACACACTAAAAACAAAAGCAATTGCCTTTATTGAAACCCCAGATTCTGCTATAGGCGAGATCATATACTTCGGTGACTCGCAAACAGTTATTACAACTTGAAAGAACATTATAAGTTAAGAAGTAGTCTGAGAGAATCTCTGAAAGTCAGTAGATGCAAAGACGCACCCACGCACCACAAGCGCGCGCACACACACACACACGTGCACGCACATACAAACGCGCACACACACGCACACACACAAGTGGCGTGGTGTTTTCGGTTACAGGCCTCTGGAAGGTTAAAGTCATTGTGTTGCATACAAAAGTATGCCCAATGCCTCATCTCGGACGCTAGGAGTCTTTGTCTTGGTTTTCCGGAACTGAATTGTGTGCAAGACTTTCACCGTATATCCTTGTCATACACCGTGCATACATGGTCATTATAGGCCTGACCCGAACTTGTCCATTGAACGCATTTTTTTTTTTTTTTTTGCATATCCTTTACAGGACATCGCTGTCAACACCAGCATCTTTCAGCTGTATGTTGTTTTCTTGGCAAGATTACGCTCAGTAGTTTGCCATTGCTTTCTGAGCGGCCGGCTCACATACCCCGTAAGTTACCGATGCGATTCGAACCACTGCTGATTCTCACCGTCATCACGTTACCATACGAGAGTATACGAGATTACGGAGAAAAGTCATAACCTCTAAGCCACGAAGCCGGCCCATTGAACGCATACTCTATTGATTTGCCACATTGGTTTAAATGTCTGCCGACGTTCTGTTAGGGGTATGTGGAAACTGCTTGACAGTCATAGTACACTGTCTTCTAGAATACAGTAAACAACAGCTGCGTCACAGGTGTGGAGTGAAAACACAAATATCTTTATTTTCT
>JACEFZ010016206.1:0-41464 GCA_014155875.1 Cepaea nemoralis | reverse complement strand
ACCAGAACTGTCTACATCTTGCTGACAATCCCCCCCCCCCCCCCCCCCAACCCGACCAGGGCCAGTTCAACATCCACCGGGATTAACCACTACTGCAGGCTGAACAGTGCCTGGCGAACCTGATCAATGCCGCATCATTGTACTCCGTGCTAATTCAAGCACATGCATACCAGATCACCATTGATTTCAACCACAATGTGCACAGTAACGGGAAATCAACAAATGTGATGGGGCAGCCACGGCAACAGGCCAACAGATCAAACCGGCGGGCGGTCTGCTGATTGTCGGCGGGATCATGGCATAAATTAATTAGCAGGCATTCTTTGAAGCGGAGTGGCTGAGAGGTCAACGCCCGCCTCGAGCTAATGTAGACTTGTTTCGTTTCTCCGTGTAAACATGCCCCTTTTACGAGACTGAGGCGCATTAGGCACAGGAGCTAGACCCGTATTGTTATAGAACCACTCAGTGGGTGATGTGATCGGTATCACGGCGGCCGCCTTTACTTCCAAGTGATTTCCCGGTACCTATTTTAGGCCCGGTACCTATGGTAGGCCGGGTACCTATAGTAGGCCGGGTACCTATTTTAGGCCCATTACCTATTTTAGGCCCGCTACCTATTTTAGGCCCGCTACTTATTTTAGGCCGGGTACCCATTTTAGGCCTGGTACCTATTTTAGTCTGGGTACCTATTTTAGGCCCGTTACTTATTATTTTAGGCCGTGTACCTGGAAGCCCGCGCCATTTTAACGAATTTGGAACCTGTTCAATGTACCTAATGGCAGACAAAGAGGTACAACGAATTCAGAAAACAGGAATTATAAAAAACACGTGGAACAGAAACAATTCAGTATTACCTGTTCTCTCTCGCGCTCTCTTCGCACTCTCCCTTTCTCTCACTCGCTCTCTCTCTCTCTCTCACGCCCTCTCTCCCTCTCTCATTCACTCTCTATCTCTTTCTCTCTTGCGCCCTCTCTCCCTCGCTCTCTCTCTATCCGTTTCTTTCTCGCGCCCTCTCTCTCTCCCTCTCTCTCTATCTCTTTCACGCCCCCTCTCTCTCACGCCCTCTCTCTCAATCCCTTTCTCCCTACCTCGTTCTCTCTCTCTCTCTCTCTCTCTCTCTCTCTCTCTCTCTCTCTCTCTCTCTCTCTCTCTCTCTCTCTCTCTCTCTCTCTCTAAGTTAAACATTAAACAACGTGGAATAAGTTAGAGAACAAAGCAATGCAAAACACGCCTAAACCTAATTAAGCCACATCAAGCGAAGACATCGAAATGTAATTTAATGAACCACCAAAGAAAACGACTACTTGAAGAACCATGTAAGAAAACACATTGGGCAAAAGGCGGTGAAGACCCATTACAGCCGCCCTTTGATACGGAGACGGCGCTTGATAATGATGTCTATAGAGATTCCGTAGGAACAGCTATAGATCTGCACACACGTATCCAATGAAAATAATTTCCTTAAAGGCATATTAGTTCCTCAGCTGTGACTACCTACAAACAACCCTGCCGTTATCAGACCAGTTTGACTAATTATAAAAATGATTATCTTAGGTTATTTCGCCCCACGATCTGGGTTAGAGTGCGTTATCAATGGAGTGCGATATCAATGGAGTCTGTTATCAGTGGTCGTTATCAATGGCATACCAAAGACCAGCAGAAGTACTACCAACCCAGACTTAATTCGAGCCAGTCCGCAAGTAATGTGCTGAATCATGACCTGGTTTCATCATAATATTCGTAATATTCTAGACGTACACAGGGGGAGGATCAACCAATCAAACATCTAACTAACCAACCAACCAACCATCCATCCATCGATCCATCCATCCAACGAACACCATCCAACCATTCATCCATCCATCCATCCATACAACCAACCAACCAAACATCCATCCGTCGATCCATCCATCCAACGAACACCTTCCAACCTTTCATCGATCCATCCAACCATCCATCCATCGATCCATCCATCCATCCAACTAACACCTACCAACCATTCAACCATCCATCCATCCAACCAACCATCCATCCAACCAACCAACCATTCATCCATCCAACCTTCCAACCAAACATCCATCCAACCAACCATCCATCCATCCAACCAACCATTCATCCATCCAACCTTCCAACCAACCATCCATCCATTTAACCAACCAACCATCCATCCATCATCCTTCCAACCATTCAACCAGTCAAATAAACAATAAAACAATCCAGCCAACCAAACATCTAATAAACCAACCATTTAACCAACCATCTGGACTTATCTTACCACCTGGCCACGTTCTAAACTGTCGTAACGTTCTGCTTGCCTACCATAGAGAGACTGGAGAATATACACACACACGCGCCAGGCACACACTCACACATTCATTCATTATGTGCCATGCCGATAAGCGTGGGCGGTCATGTTCTGCCATCTCACTCGATCACCAGAGTCGTGGATCAGCTCCGTGTCTCTGAATGTCGGTGACATCGCAAAACATGTTCTTGGCATCTGTGAAGAAGGTAGTTTGCCATTGCTTTCCTTCTTAGCAGTGACCATACTGGTCAATGACAGTAGCCATTGTCTCCTCAAAAAAGAGATCATCTGCCTACCGTCGTGAAGCTGGAGACCATAACCCACAACTATCTGTCGGCTGCTCTTCAACCTCATCCACCACCTGCGCAATGGCTTCATGTAACCCTGATCGGGAGGCTAACCGGGTACTCCACCTTACCCAAGGGTGTCCCGTAGGCTAGCGGAGAGAAGGGGGCACTTTACTTCTCCTTTGATAGGGGATACCCCTACCCCGCCACCTAAACACTCACACATACAATCAAATAATCCCCCACTCGTATAACCCTATCGCGGTGTCCAGTAAAAACACGGTTACCTCTCAAAAGAGTTTACAGTGGTTTAACATGCAACGGGTTTCGTCCCATATGGCTCGGTCTCTTTCCGCAGAACGAAAGTAATTTCTTAAGCACGAACTCCTTAGCTCCAATTACGAGTATGTGTAGCAAGTCCTTCGCAGAAAGTCGCTGACATCACGGTCCGCTAGAAGGACTCTTATCTGTTTGCCAGTTTCCTTGCCTCATGCAATTTTCAATGTTGTATTTTATGAGCCACAACAGCGTTTACAAAATGGCCACAAGTACGAGGGTTAAGTTAATAATAAATAAATAAATGTTTGCACATCCTTTACAGGACATCGCTGTCAATATCAGCATCTTTCAGATGATTATTGATTTATTGGCAAGATTACGCTAAGTAGTTTGACATTGCTTTCTGAGCGACCGGCTCACATACCCCGTAAGTTACCGACGCGTTTAGAACCGCTACCAATTCTCGCCGTCGTCACGTTACTCACGAGAGTATACAGGATTACGGAGAAAATCGCTAACTCCTTGGCCAGGGAGAACGGCGTAGGTTAATAAGTAAGTCATAACTGGCTGCAGAAAAATAATTAACTATGGTAACAACTTGAAACCAGTTTATTTTTATACATACATTGTCCCTTTATTTCTCAACATAATTTCCACCAACATTGATGCACTTTCCCACAGTTTTATCAGTCCTCCGAAAACGGCTGCATAGAACTGCGTGCTCTGTTTTCTAAATTACGTTTTCACTTCTCATTCAACTTTGGCGTTACTCGCGAAATGTCTCCCGCCAAGGTGAGTTTTCAGTGGACTTAGCCCCTAGCGATTTCCCGTAAATCGGCGCATAGCTGGGTAAAAAAGTTGCGAGAGCGAGTCAATAAGTAAGTCACACAGTTCTGTGGGATGGCCGGTAAATGAAAAATAGCACGCAGTTCTATGCAGCCGGTTTGGGAGGACTGGTAAAACGATGGGATAAGTGCATCAATGTTGGTGGAAATTATGTTGAGAAATAAAAGGACAATGTATGTATAAAAATAAACTGGTTTCAAGTTGTTATCATAGATAGTTATTTTTTCTACAGCCATTTGTGACTTACTTATTAACTTACCCTGGTATTTCAGCTTCCGAGACACGGTGGGTGTAAGGGCAAGTTCTCTTCCATGCTCAAATCTCAAGCACTGTCAGTATTTTCTTCTTCTTCCTGATACACGGTATTCTAAGATTATTTATTGTCCTGTAACATTTAAATTTAAAAGATTTTCTTTTTAACATACGCTAGTATTGAACCCAAGCCTAGTCCATGCGCATGCTACTACTTCTAGTGCACTGGGCTGATTTCTACCAGTGTCCCTTACCATCAGGCGAACCCACTCCGACTTCTGAGGTACTTGTAATTTACGTCCCCAAGTCAAGGGCAAGAAGTCAACATTTTAGTTCAACTGATCGGTGTAAGAGTTGAACCCGTTACCTCGGCATCAGCACACCGAGAATTTAAGAGCGTGCGCTCGTTGCCATTTGAACATGCTATCTTCCATTCACAAGTTCAGACTTCCTTCTTTAGTGATAACGGCAAGGTCATGCCTCAATTTATGTTGCCACAGGAAAAGACTATTACCCTTACATTCCATGACGATAAGCGTGGGCGGTCAAGTTTCGCAACCTCACACGATCACAACAGTCCTAGATCAGCTGTATGTTTTTGTCTCGACCATACCATGTTGCCACGTCATCCAGATATTTACTTATCTATTTACTTCGCCTTGTTCTTTTCTCCCACAATCTTGCCAGTTGTCACCAAGTTCCCCAGTTTATTTCTTCTAATAGCCTGCCCTAAACATCTTGACTGTCCACGTCTAATGTCTCTTAATCAGTTTACGGTTTTCATTTGTTTCCTGTAGGACTTGCTCAATTATTGTTTGTTTTTGTTTTTTTCTTTTTCTGTCAGGAAAGACGCTTGGCTTTCATTAGTTTACTGGTGTTGTGCGATAAGCTGTTAATACTGTTTAATCTCTACATTGCTGTGATAATGGATCCCCCTTCGACGAGTTATGAGACCATTGTGGTATTTCACAGTATCCAGTATCTATTAGAAGACCGTGACTAATTACAGATAAGATTATCTGGGTTTGTGTTACCATCTCAAGGCTTAGATCGGTGTCAAGTTCTGAGCGCTCGCTCAACTAAGAGAAAACCTGTAGGTCACGCACCAGTACCACACAGCAAAATAATCTTGCTTCTCTGTGCCTACCCACATCATGTGTATTACCGGTGGTCTGATCGTATACAACCCCAATAACACAATGCATTGGGCGATTTAATCCTATAATACGTGGTATAACAATCAACCTTACTAACCCTATCTCATAGGGAACAGTATGAGGGAAGCCACGAATTTGTAGACCGTACTATCTCGCATACCCCATGTGATATATCGCAAGTAATATACCTCTCTCTCTCTCTCTCTCTCTCTCTCTCTCTCTCTCTCTCTCTCTCTCTCTCTCTCTCTCTCTCTCTCATACACACACAACACACACACATTCCTTTCTCATATACACCATACACGTGTATGTACACTATCGTTTGAATGTGTGTTGATGTGTGTAGATGTATGTATGTGCTTCCACACAGATCAGTCCACCCAGACTTCAGGACTCGATTCGCACACACATGAAACACATAAAATGAGTTTAGTTAGTATTATCATCAGACTTAGGTACACACTTCATTGCTCTTTAATATTCGTCCACTATGGCCGACACACTCACTGACACCCACTCATGCATTGTAAGTACATCCACTGGGACTCCTCAGCTCTCACTCTCGGACAACTATCACATCTCCATTGCTTCCAGTCTCCCACCTCACCTCCTTGCCCCTCTTGTTTCACGTACTAATTCCACTAATTTGCCTGGGACTGTCACTGAACCGTGACCACCCACTACCCTGGTATCATCCCCTACCTCGGTCCCCATGACCCACAGACTCCCACGGCTATGTATAAAAGAGGATAAAAAATACATTCGTAGAAGAAGTACAGCCTCGGACTCAGAGATAAGTAGCAACATTTTTTTCATATTTTCATTTTCTCTTCATTGCTCTCATTTTTTCACCTTTTTTGAGGTTACTATGCCACGACGACTGATGATTATGATAATAATGATTGGATGATGATGATGATGATGATGATGATGATGATGATGATGATGATGATGATGATGATGATGATGATGATGATGATGATGATGATGATGATGATGATGATGTGGTAGTTACAACGAACGTAGACAGATTAAGACAGACAACAAGACAAAAACAGTCAATACTTCTAGTCAGAGAAATAGACTGACTGGCAAAACAGAGAAACCGGCGAAAATAACGGCCACACACTGACAAGAACCTTCACTAAAGTAGGTCGACCGACCGACCGACCAACCAACCAACAGACAGATACGAAGAAATGTGGCTACCTCGAGGGACGAGCTAACGACACCTACCACATAAAACATCTGTGAAAATCGCCTCCTAATTACCTTCTGACCAACCCGAAGTTTCCCTTGGGAGTCTCCTATTACCACAGCCCCGCGCCCTAAGCGAAATCGTCCTTCCGTCCTGGGCGACCACGAAGTCCCTCCATCTCCACTTTCTCCCCCCCCCCCCCCCCCCATCCTCCATTGACAGTAGATGTTTTATCATGACCGTTGTCTGAGACAACCCAGATTCCACTTTATGCGTTCGATATGTGTCATCTGTTCTGGTTTGTTCGGTGGTGATGTATCTTCTTGTGGAAAACCAAATTTGTTCCATCATGTTATTTGTAGGATGTATTATCCTTGCACTCCGGACAAGTCCATAAGTGCTCAGATCCTTCTTCCACCACCCCCCCCCCCCATCTCTCTCTCTCTCTCTCTCTCTCTCTCTCTCTCTCTCCCCCCCCCCCCCCCCCCCAACATATGCATCAGCGTCAGGCGGCCAATAGTGCTAGTTCTATGTTGGTTGTCGAGACACCCTAGTTCTCCTGATGTACCTCTCTTTTGCCGTGTCATTTCTTACTCCCAAAAAATACCAAGTCCTCTAGTCTCTTCTTCCTTATTCTCACTTCTACATACATGTATGTTTATTTATGAACAATTCTTACTCCCGGAGAACGATATAGATTCAGTTATGTCAAAACCCTCCGATCTCTACGTCCCTCTAAGGGCGTTAATAACAACAGCACGATCTATGGGCTGGCCATCTACAAGGGACGGGGAATGCAGAGCTAGCAAGTTTATCAGCTCGATCGTGTCCCTCAACGCCCACATGCCTGTCTTGTTATTCATATTCTGTAGTGATTCTTTTGTGAGAAACGACATTTGTTCTGAATTGTTCTTAGGTATTTCACCGTCTTGTAAGAAACTGCATTTGTTCTGAATTGTTCTTCGGTATTTCACCATCTTGTGAGAAACGACATTTGTTCTGAATTGTTCTTCAGTATTTCACCGTCTTGTGAGAAACGACATTTGTTCTGAATTGTTCTTTAGCATTCAACCGTCTTGTGAGAAACGACATTTGTTCTGAAGTGTTCTTCAGTATATCACCGTCTTGTGAGAAACGAAATTTTCCCAATTTTCTCTTCGCCGTTGTATCTATTTGTCGGAAACACAACTTTATTAGTATTTATTTTTTTTTTACATTCACTCGCTTTGAACTCAGGCGTAGTCCATGCACTTGCTACTTTTTCTAGTGCACTGGACAGATTTTTGTGTGTAGATTAGCTTTCCCTGTTACCAATGTCTCTCACCATCAGGCGAATCCACTCCGACTCCGGGGAGCTACTTGTAATTTACGATATCCAAATCAAGGTCGAGAAGTCAACACTTTAGTCTTAAATCTCCCTACGAACAGAGTAGTTTATTCATTATTCCATCTGACATTCCTTTCCTCTCCCGTTGTCATCTCCACGCATAAATTCCCTCTCCACAGCCTCATCATGAACTATCTCCACAGGTTCTATGATATTCTTCCACATTCTCCGTGTCATCTTCGCCCGTTCCTTCAGTTCTCACATCTCATTATCTGTCACTTAATAGGATTAATTCCACGTCAGTTGTCTCAAAACCCAAACAGCTAAGGATGTTCCACATCGGTATGATTGGCAAGCAAAACACCCCAGTTTCTAGACTCCTTATCGTCAGCAAACCTTCCAAACGGCTGGAATGTTTTACTAAACCGCTCAGCAAAGACAACATTGCAATTTGTATCAGCCTTTAGTATCCCGATCTCTTTTTCTTAGCTTTAAACTTTGATGACGGTCCGCGCTGTGGTATCTTTCTCTTGCTCTTTTCAGCTCAGGTCTATAAAACAAAACAACAACAATGGTTTTGTTACGAGTAGACTAGTGGCTAGAATACCATCAGGAGATATGCGTTCAAGATCTTCAGTAAGGTAAAAGGATGTTTATCTTCGTCTTCTGCTGCTTCTTCGTCGCCGTCCTCTTCTGCTGCTGTTTCTTCTTTCTCCTCCTCCTCAACCTCTTATTGTTCCTCTTCTTCTTCTTTCTCTTCCTCTTCCTCCTTCTTTCCTCGTCCTCCACCTCATATTTTACCTCATCTTCTTCTTCTTATTCCTCATCCTCCTTTTTTCTCCTCTTCTATTTCTTTTTCTTCTTCTTATTTCTCCATCTTCTCCTGTCTCCTCTACTCCCTCTCTTAATTCTGGTCCTCTTCTTCTTATTATTCATTTTATACTTCGTCTCATTCTTCCTCTTCTTCTTGTTCTGCTGTTGTCACCTATACCCACTCCTCCGCCTTGACCCACTCCTTTTTCATCTTCTTCTTGATACCGGCGCCTTTGATGGCGACACCATCAGGCGAGATATCATGATCAACTTGCCCACAATTAGAGTCCCTCGTTAGTTTTAAGCAGCTTGGAATTTACTGTCAATTCAGTAACTCGATGCATCCTCCTAACATGGCCGTACAGAAGACAATCCCTGCACAACATGTTTCGTAGTCTGTCTGCTTTATCCAACCGTACATAGTCATGAAGCAGACACACAAAGCCTGTACATCTAATTATGTGGTCTTTCTCCCCCTCCCACCCCCCTTTTCAACCAATTTGATGCAAAGTAGGATAATCCGCCTCTGCGTGTCAAAAGTGTCTTCTGCCTTTGTTGAGTTTATCTTTATTCATACAATGTGTGCCGAGCCGATTGGCATGGGAGGTCATGATTCGCCATCACAGACGATCACAAGTCTTGGATCAGGTCTGTTAAAAGGTTTATCTACTGGGTTGGGGGGGGGGGGGGGGAGAGAGAGAGAGAGAGAGAGAGAGAGAGGAGAGAGAGAGAGAGAGAGAGAGAGAGAGAGAGAGAGAGAAATTACAAATCTTTAATCTTTACACAGCGTGGCGATGGTTTGGGCAAGCGTCTTTAATTCCTGTCCCTTTTAAAATTGGGTACCGTCTTAGGTAGTGGCTAGCACTCTTGTCTGCCCACCCAGTGGCCCAGTGTTCTAATCCCCCATTCGATACTAAATTTCCTTGTTTCATCTACCAGGCCCCAGGTTCATGCACCATGTCGACCCAGCCTAAAATTGATACGGAAAACTGTCATGGGAAATAAAGGTGGCCGGTGCGATACAGATCCACAACACCCACCCAGGTTCCCAGGTCCACCCGGCCTGAGACGGGTACCAGGAAATGTCTTGAGAGGTAAAGGCGGCGGCGTGATACTGACCACATCACCCACCGGGTTCCTACTGGTTTATATAAGATGTGGGTCTAGCACGATATACCCAATGCCCCTTAAATAGTGTAAACGTGTCCTTTACTGACCACATCCAAGACACCTCAATGGGCATGAAAGCGTCCTTTACTGACCACACCCAATAAGCCGCCTAGGGCATGAAAACGTCTCTTTAAGTTTCACTTGTAACATCCCCAAGTCAATGAGGGCGGTGCTACCAACGCTGCCGGTAGTTGGACAAATCAAAAAGTTAGTAGCTTATCCTTTACAGAACGTCGCAGTCAATCCCAGAATTTTGCGTTTTCTTGGCAAGTTTACGTTCAGTAGTTTGCCATAGCTTTTCGAACGACCGGCACTCATACGATTTTAGTAAAACCAATGCAATGCGGTCTGTTGCCAAATCACACGCAGCTATGTTTCTGATGCTGTATGCGGGATTACGAATTGCACCTTAACACTTTCTCCAATGCGCCAGCATGTGAGACGTGGATAAATGACACACAAAAGAACATTTACAGCCGGTACAGTCCTGACAAACATCCCGTAACAATGATATCTTACAGCTGTTCTTTGTTTACAATCGATCTACGTTTGATTCTGGTTTAGCTGAGCTTTCTAGCGAGAAGAACGGGAATTGATTTCTAAGCAGCTCGGTGCAACACTAAACATATCACTGCAGTCTACCGATGTATGGTGTTGTGGTGTTTGGAGTTCTACCATACACAACGTCGACGATTATATATAATGTTTCGCTGTGTTGTACTTCCAGTTCATGTACACGTTTATTTTTCCTTCACATTTAGTCCTTTGTTTTTGGTCTTCTTAAACTGACGCAGGTCGGTCCGTGTGTGTGGGACAGTTGTTATATGCCATGTTACCTGGCACCCGCGCGAGTCCGTATCCATGGTACAGTTATGACGACATATCAGATGAACTGGTGAATGCGAGTCCGTATCTATGGGACAAATGTCATGTGCCACGTCAAGTAAACTGGTGCCGTTATGGGAAAGTTATGATATGTCACATAAACTAGTGCATTCTGGTCCGTATTTAAGGGGAAGTTATAATATGTCAGATAAACTAGTGCATTATGGCCCGTATATATGGGACAATTGTGGTGCCATGTTAGCTAAACTGGTCGTGTGGCCCGTATCTAAGGGACAGGTGTGAAATGCTGTGTCTAGTAAACTGGTACATTCGATTCTGTATCTATCTTCAAATAGTGATGCCACGTTAGATAAACTGGTGCATTTGGGTTCCAGCCTAGGGAACAGCTGTGTTGTCTGGCTAGGTTATCCATGGCTAAGACAGGAATAAAGACTTGTTTACCATGTAATATCATCATACCTGTAACAAGTAAGGATATGCACCTTTTACGCGTCTGGGGGAGTACTGGGTATGAAGTGCTGGGCCCATATGTTTATAGACCTATCGGTACTGGGTGGGTGATGTGGTCAATATTACATAAGCCGCCTTTATCTCCCATGACATTTCCTGGTACATATTTTAGGCTGGGTAGACCGGGAAACTCAATGTTAAAATTAGCATTGATGCAGATCCGAACCCATTACCACCTGGCCCGCAGGCTAGAGCTTAGCCATATTGCACATGCTGCCGCTGGTGAGTGAAGTGATAGACCTTAATATAGTCTAGACCACGCTATAACGAGGTGAGGTGATCAGTTCCTGTTTTCGCCGATTGTTTTTCCCCACACAATTCCCAGAAAATTGTCTCGCGCCCACTTTATCCCACGCAGAGTCCTACGGGGGGAAATAATCCTGTCACTGCTGGTACCGACCACAGGCCACAATCTTGACATGCAAGCACACTAACCGTCGGACCTCCCCAGCCTCAAATCTTCAAGACTAAGCTCAAAACTGCTCTTAAAACTGCTGTTCATAATTATAAAGTAGACATACGCTTATTCCTGCAGCGATACGCTGCCGTCATCTGAAGGCGATAGGTTCGAATCCGCTGTGCCGAAGGCTGTAGGAGTAGCGGGTGCATAGTCGTTAGAGCGTTGGCCTGCCAAGACAGTGGTCGTGGTTCTTTCTCCAGCAGAGGCCTGATTTCCCCCCCCCCCCCCTGATCAGTACGGCTCGAGGGTCGACACAGCCACATACAAATGGATACCAGACAATTATCAGAATCTTCTGGAAACTGTCTGGGAAGGGAAAAAGATAGGAAGCAAACTGTCCACCCCGTCTCATATGTCGTGGCCTAGAATAAGAGAAGTCCCAACAATGCACATCACAACGACACTATCTGCTATGGAACTACCATTACCTTCCCAATGCTTTCAACGAATATGTGGTTTCTAAGACAAATGCTGCGAATACCTGGAACTGCTCAATCAACTAACAACTGTGTTGTTTTTGTTCTCCAGATTCCTATGTATGTTTTGTGTTTATTCGTTTTTCACTGGGAATTAATTTAGTACACTAAACACTAGTAAAACACTACATACAAATAAAGGATTCAGACAAACAATGTTCTTTGGTCATGTCATGAGAAGATAAGCACTGGAAAACATCGTGACGCCTAGAAAGATCAGTGGGAGGAGAAGCAGTGACATGTCGTGAGAAATGAGGCTGGGGGGACTGAGACGGTAGCGTGGAGGAAGATCATCAGCAGAGTTGAACCAGAACGCCAAGATCTGTGGAAACATCAACGCCTACGCCAGTTGGTATAACACATGATGATGGTACCTTGTAAGTGCTACATTGTCCAGTAGTGAGTATATTTGTATGCGAGGGGGTGTGTGATTGTGTGTTAACCAAGGAATGACTGCGAATTTACAACCATGGTCAGACTGCGAGAACAGCAAATTAAAAGATGTGTGGCCAAACAAGAACACTACGTAGGAAGCCAAAGAAGATTGATAAACCAACACAGAACTGGTATCGTTAGCCGCTACACGCTGCGGGATTTGCTGAGGAAGGGATCCGAGCACTTACGGACTGAATGGTTCGATGTGCAATGAGGATGATCTGTCGACTGACTGACTGACTAATTAACTAACTAAGTAATTAACTAACTAACTAACTAACTAACTAACTAACTAACTAACTGGAGTGAGTGTATAACTGTGCGAGTTTGTGTAAATGATGTATGGTTGTATGAATGTAAGTATTATGTATGTGTTTACATATGTGCGTGTGTCTGCCTGCCTATCTCATGAGTGATAATACGCACTGCTTATATTTACAGCATTCGGTTGACAATGTTTTTTTTTTTTCAGTGAATGTAAAATGCACAATAAGCAATTTATGTACGAAAGATAAGTGGTTGGACGGGCCGAATGTAAGACGGGCCTGCCTGCCCAATTTGCGACCTATTTAATATAACGTTCGTACGTTTTTCAATTCTCTACTTTGGTTATATGCCTCCCCCCATCACACGCCAAGCAGTTAGTCTACAACGCTGCGCCTGCTACCATTCCCCCAGGACTCAGGCCTATGGCGACTGCTATATCTTGACCTGGAGTTGAGCTACTTCAATAAACTGAAACAGAACACACCCAGACGAGATTAATATCAACAAATGAGGACCACGGGTCTCTAGAGACACTTGAATCCGTCTCAGAGCTGACCCGAGTGCTGAAGGGGACAGACACAAGCTACACTCTCGCCCTGATCAAGTGGTCACCCCAGCACCGGACTACATCCACAGCTGTGGAATTAAACAGACTAACTAACCTCCGCGACTCGTCCCCGAGATAATCACCAAGGATTGCCTCGTGTCTTCGAATGGAATTGCGAATTCATTGCTTTTTCTCCTCCCAAGGAGTCGGGTTTCAGCAATTAATCGTTCCTCCTATGCGTTTGTCATTATGGCGGCCGAACTGCGAAATACTGGTAGAAAACGATGCTCTTCAAAAACGCAACAGATAAATTCCTTTCTTCAGCAGATAAATAATTACTTCTATTGTGGCCTTTCTTTAGCGGAGATTGTATTCGTTTCAACACCCATCATCATGTAGCAGAACATCGCTCTCACTATGACCCGCGGAAAAGTGTCTCGATCCCCTGCCAATCAGCTTGCCTTATGCATGTTCATGTCTAATGCGTATTGAATGCTCCGTGTTGGTCTTCGTACTAGCTGACCTCTTCTTCTTCCAGGAACCACATCTTCCATCACCGATCTCTCCAAGCCACCGTAACGTTTGACACGGCCAAAGTAGCTCAGTATTCGAAATATGATTCTGTTTATGAGCCTTTTTTTCGATGTTTCTGTTTTTCGATGTTCCGATCTTGTAGAATGCCAGTATTTGTCTTCATCTCTGGGATATTTTTATTGTAATACTTTTTCTGTAACGTGTAAGTTCAAAAGCTCTGATTTTCTTCTGTAGTGAATGCGAACTGGCCCATGACTCACATCCATATTCTACCACAGGAAAGGTGAAAGTTCTCACAAATTGTATTTTAATATGTTTGCTGATGTTGTGCCAATAGACTCGTAATACCTTTGCACTGCTATGAGCAGTCTTTCTTTGACTTCTCATGAACAGTTTCTGTTGCTGCTTACGGAGCCCTGATGCTCACAGGTTCTGACATTTTTAGTTTCTTCATTGTTACCTGTGGTGTTTAGGTGGCATGCAGTTCTGGATATTACTTTTGTTTCTTTTAAGTTCAGAAAAAGATGAGGATTTTTCACTGTCTTCAATACTACGTTTGTATAATTGTAAAGGCTGAACCCCCCCCCCCCCCCAAACCCTCCCTCTCTCTCTTTCTCTCTCTCACACACACACACACATACACACACACTTTCTTTCTCTCACTTTCCCTGTCTTTCTCCCTCTTCCTTTCTCCTTCATTCTCGCCCTAATCCCTCTCTCCCTTCCCTCCCTCTATCCCTCTATCTTCCATTCTCCACCTCACTCTAACGCCCCATCTACCCCTCTCTCACCTCAACCACTCTATACCTCGCCATCTCTATCTCACGCTCTCTCTCTCTCTCTCTCTCCCTGTATCTCTCTCCCTCCCAAATCTCCATACTCCCTCCTCTCTCTCTCTCTCTCTCTCTCTCTCTCTCTTCCTCTATCTCCTCTCGTCACTTCTTCTCCCCCATCTCTCCCCTCCATCTCTTTACTCCATCTCCTTGTCTATCTCACTCTCTCTCTCTCCACTTTCTCCCATCCTCTCTCCCCACACGCCCCCACCTCTCTCTCTCTCCCTTCCGCTCTATCGCTCCCTCTTCTCACCCCCTTCCTTCCTCCCTCCCCCACACAAACAAGTCTTTCTCTAGCAAACAATACAAACGCCACAAGAACACCAACAGCCACTAGCCACGAATTAATTCACCATATTGATCCACGACGGCCTACACATACCGACTTCAACCAGACAGTTCCAGAATGCATTAGACCGCGATGAATGAATAAATAGACGGTCACAGTAAGGCTACATCTGAACCATATCTCCACGTCTACACAGCCGAGAGGCAGATACGTCATGCAACGTCGATAATTAAGTGCGTCCGTCGCTGAGACAAGCGCCCTCAAGTTCTGGACTGCGCAGTTGTGTTGCCATTAAAAACTGTCAGGTCCGTACGGTGTGTACACATCATCGCCTGGTAACAGGGGACGGAACTGGCGGGAATAATATGCCGAGTCATTCAAGGGCAATGAGTTTGACTTTTAGGGTTAACTGTAAGGAATTTGTACGTTGTACCCTGGTCTAGGGGTTACACGACTTTCTCCGTAATCCCGTATATTTTCGTGAGTAACGTGACGTGTGTGAGAATCGATAGCGGTTCGCTCTGCGTCGGTAACTTATGGGGTATGTGAGCCGGCCGCTCAGAAAGTAATGGCAAACTACTGAGCATAATCTTGCATAGTACATCAACAGCAGCTGAAAATGCTGATGTTGACAGCAACGTCCTGTAAGGGATATGAAAGAAAAAAATCTCTACCGGCCGGTCTCCCTGGCGTAGAATTTATGAACGTTTTTCGTAATCCCGTATACTCAAGTACGAAACACAGCTGCATGAGATTCGGCAGCAGATCGCGTCGCGCTGGTTACTTAAGGAGATATGTGGGCCGGACATTCAGAAAGCAATGGCAAACTACTGAACGAAAAACTTGCCAAGACATCAAAAGCAGCTGAAAAATGCTGGTGTTGACTGTAATGTCCTGTAAAGGATATTTGTTGTTGTTGTTGCGTATCCCTTACGGGACGTTGCAGTCAACACCAGCATTTTCAGCTGCTGTTGATGTACTAGGCAAGTGTTACGTTCAGTAGTTTGCCATTGCTTTCTGAATGACCGGTCTCTATACCTTTTTCGAAAAAACCAGCACCGCCGTGTTTCGAACCCGGGTATACGGGCTCACAAACCGCGTTCGCAAGCCCTTCAGCCACAGAGACCGGTGTAAAGGATATGCAGGGGAAAAAATCTCCACGGGGGCGGGCGCGTTGGCGTAGTTGATTGGAGACTGCATTGATATTATTAGCGAGGACGGGCGAGAATTCGACACCTGCGTTCGTCGTTTCACTAAGTGAGAAGCTAATGCAAATAGGTCACACACATAAAGAGATATATCTGGCCGCTCCATCCTCTGAGCACTCAGGCCTAGACAAGGTGATGGCGTTATCAACATCATAGACCCGCAGCAGCAAACTGCTTCAGAACACACAATTCTCTAGGGAGCGCTATATGTGGACGTAATATGCCGAGGCACTCACTTTTGGGCACGGGGTTAAAGATTTAACACATATATCTCTACGGGACGCCATATGTGAACGTAATACGTCGAGTCACTTACTCTTGAGCAAGAAGATAAGAATTAACACAAAAATCTCTATGGGACGCTATATGTGGATGTAGTATGTCGAGTCATTCACTCTTGGGCTAGGAGTTAAGACTTTGAAGCGTGTCTGTAAGAAATGTGTATGCTGTAATCTCTAGGGGACGCTATATGTGGACGTAAAATGTCGAGTCACTCATTCTTGGGCACGGGGTTAAAGATTTAACACATATATCTCTACGGGACGTTATATGTGGACGTAATATATCGAGTCACTCACTCTTGGGCAAGAAGTTAAGATTTAACACACAAATCTCTATGGGAAGCTATATGTGGACGCAATATGTCGAGTCTCTCACTCTTGGGTACGGGGTTAAAGGTGTAACACATATATCTCTATGGGAGGCTATATGTGGACGTAATATGTCGAGTCACTCACTCTTGGGCAAAGAGTTCAGACTTTGAGGCTTGTCTGTAAGAAATGTGTATGCTATAATCTCTAGGGGACGCTATTTGCAGATGTAATATAACCCTGACACTCTAGAACAGTGGTTCTCAACCGGTGGGGAATTCCCCCCAGGGGGGAATTTTAGGGTTTCCAGTGGGGGGGGGGGGGGGGGGGGGGGGAATGAAGATCATTTCAAGATCGCGTTAATACAAGAACCGATTACTGGATATTGCTTTTCCCTTCATACTTTACAGTTATGCGCGTCTCATCCTTCTAAAATTCATTTTATAAAGTAAGTAGACCTACAAATCACGTTTTATGTGGATGTTTAGACCTGTTTTAACATATTTACCTTCCATTTTTACATATACTGTGTAAGGGGGGTGGGATTTTTAGGTAGAAAATATGAAAGGGGGGGGGATGGCGTTCTGAAAATATGGTGAAGGGGGGCACGGACCAAAAAATGTTGAGAACCACTGCTCTAGAACAATGCGTTCAAACTGTACAGCCATCAGTTGCAATCACTTGTATTCCTTGCTAACCTCCAGGGAATACAAAGTATTACAAACGTCACAAAGAACCAGTCATCATTGTTTGGCCACGTTATGAAAAGCGAAAAACTAAAACATTATTGTGACAAATTGAAAATATGAATACAGAAAGATAGAGGAAGACAGCGTCTTTTGTCATGGTCCGGAAGTGGGTAAACGCACGAACTGATACGTGCTGTTGGAGATCACTGGATGTGGAGAAGCATGATAGCCCACGCCAGGAAGCAAGGTACTTCATGATGACATAAAGTATAAATTAGAGCTAGGTAATCAATCACAAGGTAGATTGTAATGTATGAAGTAATACCCTTCTCACATACAAGAACCCAATACGAGCTGACGTGACCACCTCTTTACCTCAAGTAACTCTTATAACCATTTTACAGAACGAGGGGAAGGCAGAAAGATAGATAAATACAGTGAAATCTCGCTTAACGAGCATAATTCGTTCCAGAATCTTACTCGTAACGCGAAACACTCGTTAGGCGAAACAGTTTTTCCCATACAAATTAATGTAAAATACGATAATGCGTTTTATGCCCAAAAAAATACTCAAAATATTTTGTATAAAGTTTATTCAAAGAAAATTATATATATACATTGTTAAGGAGCGTGATTCATCTTCCTCTTCTATCGCGGAATGAACTAACCTGGAATGAAAATTCGATTTGTAGAAAACAAAACAAAAAATTGAAATAATTAATTTACAATTTATAATACATACCTAATTCTATTTTACTAGAAAGCTGTCTAGAGAAATTTGTTTTTGCCGACGCTTCAGAATTTGGTTAAAATGCGACACAGTATTATCATAAAATAAATTAGTAGCTCTCGTAGCCACTGCCTTATTAGGGTGATGGTTCTCAATGTACGATGCAACAGTTTCCCATGCTTTCAGCATTTCTCTTATTGCGCCAAAAGATTGTTGGTTTGCTGTTACCTTCTCCTCCTCCTCGGTCAAACTCTCCTCCACAACTTCTTGCTGTGAAACACAATCTAACTCCATAAACTCTTCGGTGATCAGCTCTTGGCTATGCTCTTCCACAAGCTCATCGATATCTTTGTTATCCACCTCCAGTCCCATGATCTTGGCCAAAGACACAATCTCGTTGACTACAGGCTCCACAGGCACTGTATCAAACCCCTCAAAGTCACATTCGACAACGCTCTCCGGCGAAAGCTTCTTCCAAGCAGGCGCACAATCCGGGACTTCCCCTCCCCTCGTCACTCGTTATGCGAAACGTCACTCGTTCAGCGAATCATATTTTTACAATTTATTTTGCTCGCTATGCGAACTACTCGTTATGAGAGGTGCTCGTTAAGCGAAGTTCCACTGTACCCCGATGGCATGGTCAAGTGACAAAATCGGGAAAAATCGACTTGGTTTAAGAATATTCTGGTGATTGTTTCAGATAAGGAACCATGACCGCCCATGCTTATCGGCATAGAACATGATGATAATGAATTGTTTTGCGTTCGCTCGTTTTGAACTCTAGCGTGTCCCTGGCCGTCAGGCGAATCCACACCGACTTCTTAGATACTTGTAATTTACACGCCCAAGTCAAGGACGAGAAATCAACATGTTAGTCCATCTGAAAGGTGTAGGGGTTGAAACAGCTACTTCGCATTCAGCGCACAGAAGTTTAAGAGCGATCCATCCCACGTATCCATTCGGCCATGCTGACACTATAATGGCGATGCCATTTTTAACCAGGTCAGGCCGACTCCAGAGCCGTGCTTGTAGAACCAGTCAACGAAGCCACCAGGCAGACCAGCCTGCACCAATGACGCTGACAGATCCATAAATCAACAGTTACGTGCTGACAGCACGGCAAAGTTCACCACAGGAGGGCAGCAGACACTTCCACTAGCCAGGCGCCTGTAACACGTGGCAAAAGAAATAAGGAAAGACCTAGGGGAACATGGCGAGGAGTGGTTGAGTTGAGTTCACCTGAGTCAAAAACCGACATCTCAGCACTGGGGACATTCCCATACGGGCTCCGTCCTCATCTGCAAGAGCCAGAGAATAGTTCCAATACTAATGGTAACAGTAGCCCCGGGAAGGTTAACCCGGTCAACAAATGCCCGCAGAAGTCGGATGTGTCGGCCTAACGGCGCAAGAACGCAGCTCTGCTGTAAACAGGCACAACGCAATCACGTCCGAAAAAAAAACTCCGGATGAACGAAGAAGAAGAAGAAGTAACAGTAGCAGTCTGATTATATGTCCCTCTGGCCTTTATTCGGAGTTTTGAGTGTGAGTCAGATCCTCTGGTCACTCCCTGCACACGATTCCAAAGAGCCCCGACCACATCTGCCTTATCAGGCACCAGCACCCCACCCAGGCGTGCAGACCCAACCAATCAGTCTGCCTGATCGTTTCCCACCAAACCAGCATGTCCGGGGGGGGGGGGGGGGAGTAACTTCCAAAAGGTGAGGAAAGGTGGGGGTCAGAGATTAACAGTCCAGGGAGGACATGGGCCAAGCTGCAATGGGATAACGATGGCATTGATTGGTGTGGCGCGATTGAAAACGGCACTTCTGATAAATCCGAACACTTTTTACATATCATAAAGACACAATCATGGTATGGCATTTTGGCGGTAACCTTGTTTAAACGCAGAAGCCACAATCAATGTGTTACACGATTTGCTGCCTGGCACAACGTTATTGACAGGAGCCACGTTGGGCTAATGTCAGCACGTACTTAAGAGGTCGCCAAATGTGCGTAAAACGTGCTCACTGAAAAGTATGTGGCACGGGGCAAGTGAATGCCAAAGAACTGGACCAGCTCTGGTGTCACTCATTTGGGGTCGAGATACCGAGGGTCGAATGCCTCAAAAAGGCCATGGCGAAATATAAGGGGAGTTCATTTGAAATCCGCTCGTGCCGCACCACGCGTAATTGCGTACGTTACACATGATCATGTCATAGTCATGTGATAAGTACTGACGAATGAATAAAAGAGCACGTGCTTATCGTCCCATGATGCATAGGTTCTGTTTCTGACCGTTGAGAAAATGGGCGGGTTGATCCAAAATCCGCCCAAAGCTCAAAGAGTGGTGATTCAGTTTCTTTCATTTGAAGGATGTCGACCAATGGACATTCATCGAAGAATTCATGCAGCGTATGGTAACAAATGTGTGTCGAAGACAACAGTGACAGACTGGGCACGAATGTTTCCGAAAGGACGTCAGTTCACGCAAGATCTTCGACGGCCGGGTCAAGCGCATATTGTTGCAACAGAAAAAACCATCGCCAAAATTGATGCAGCAGTACAGATGAACCGTTGTCGAAGCATACGTTCGCTAGAGAAAGAATTTGATGTGTCAATTGCGACAATTCAAAAGGTCGTTCGTAAGAAACTGCAATATCGGAAGGTGTGTTTACGGTGGGTACCGCGGATGTTGACCGACCACCAAAAAGAGGAACGTAAGGGATGGTGTTTGAACCACTTGCTGCGTTACAGAGTGGATGGTGATACATTTCTCTTCCGCATAGTGGCAGGCGATGAATCATGGTGTCACCACTTTGAGCCGAGCAGCAAAAGAGAGAGCATGCAATGGAGCATGCTGGATCACCAAAAGCCAAGAAAATTAAGTTGCAGGTTTCCGCTGGTAAGGTTATGCTGAGCGCATTTTTTGACCATGAAGGGCTGTTGTTGGCCGACTTTAAAGAACCTGGTGTCACCATCAACTCTACCCATTACTTGCAAACACTAGACACTAACTAAAAGTAACTAAAACAACAAAGTGAAGGAACCTTTTACACACCCAAAGACGCGCTAGACATGTGGGGCTAGACCTGTATTTCCTAGACCTGGGGTAATGTGATCAATGTAACGTCGATCGTCTTTGCTTCCCAAAATATATCAAAGTACCCATTTTAGGCTGGATCCACATGTGATCTCATGTACATTTTCAAGATCCGCTGTATGTTATCAGCATCAAAATGGGTATATGGTTTACACATCTATAGGAGAGCTGTGAATTTTACAATTGTATCCACACTTGTCAACTACATGCTGGAGTAAAACGTAATGTACTCGCAGACCAGCTATACATCAATACACACGGGAAACAGCATGGACATGGCTGGTATTCGCAATGCAATATGGATTCGGCTGGCGGACACTGACGAGACTCGCGCGATAATGACTACACGATTTAGGAGTGAAGTCTGGTCAAGCACGCTAATGCTGTCTTCGAGGTCAAGAGAGGTGATAGCATAACCAACTCGTGAGAACAATGAGCAGAAATACGCTGGAATGCTGCTACAACGGAGGACTGAGCCCGCAAGGGAATGCCCAGTGTGCAATGACGTCATTCGACATATAACATAACCTTGTCAACTGGGTTGGGCGATCCTGACCCCTTTACAATCGTCTCTTTCTATACTTCTGTAAACAAAACTATTTCTCTCTCTCTCTCTATCTCTCTCTCTCTCTCTCCCACACTCTCTCTCTCTCTCTCTCTCTCTCACTCTCGCTCTATTTCTCTCTCTCATTACCTCCCTACCTACCTCTATCTCCCACTAACTACCTACTCACCCACCCAGCCATCTCTCTCTCATTACCTCCCTACCTACCTCTCTCTCCCATTAACTACCTACTCACCCACCCACCCATTTCTCTCATTACCTCCCCATATCTCCCACTAACTACCCACTCACCCAACCTCCTATCTCTCTCTCTCTCTCTCTCATTACCTCCCTACCTACCTCTATCTCCCACTCTATCTCACCCACCCACCCATCTCTCTCATTACCTCCCTACCTACCTCTATCTCCCACTAACTACCCACCCATCTCTCTCATTACCTCCCTACCTACCTCTATCTCCCACTAACTACCCACTCACCCATCTCTCTCATTACCTCCCTACCTACCTCTCTCTCCCACTAACTACCCACCCACCCAGCCATCTCTCTCTCATTACCTCCCTACCTACCTCTCTCTCCCACTAACTACCCACTCACCCACCCATCTCTCTCATTACCTCCCTACCTACCTCTATCTCCCACTAACTACCCACTCACCCATCTCTCTCATTACCTCCCTACCTACCTCTCTCTCCCACTAACTACCCACTCACCCACCCATCTCTCTCATTACCTCCCTACCTACCTCTCTCTCCACTAACTACCCACTCACCCACCCACCCATCTCTCTCTCTCTCATTACCTCCCTACCTACCTCTATCTCACACTACCTACCAACCAACCCAACTTTCTCACCCTCCACCCCCATTATTTTACACTATTTTTTTTTTCCTTATCTACTGATTACAATACGTATCCACTTCTCTCATCTCATAATATGGACAGAGAATACCCGCAAAGGCTAGACCGGTCAACAAACGTCAGGAAGAAGGATGTGACAGCCGAAAAGCGCAAATATAGCAGCTCTAGTGCAAACAGGCATTGTGCAATTACGTCAACAACAAACAAACAAAATATTGGACGAACGAAGAACTGGAAGGACAAAGAATATTGACTCTTCCCATTTGACTCCTGTGTCATGAGAGGCTTCCTTTATACTGGCTTCTTTTAAAACCAATAGATCATCAATACTGGCTTTCTCTAGCATTCCTGGCTCTCTCCTGTAAAGGCACATTTCTATGGTGTCGCGGTCTTTACTTGCTTGTTGACTAATTGTTCAGGAGTCACAGCCATTTGTTACAATTATATTTTTGACATTGTGGAGACGGTGGCTTCACATTTTTCTACAATGGAATGTGTCAGAGTGTAGTTGGTCTGTTAGTTGATTGGTTGATTGGTTGGTTGGTTGGTTGGTTGGTTGGTTGGTTGGTTGGCTCGCTGGCTCATAAGCTAATTAGTAATTGGTTGATCGTCAGATTATAATCATTTCACATCGAACCATTCCGTCCTTAAGTGCTCGGACCCCCACATTAGTCCCTCCCTCAGCGTGTAGCGGTCGATGACCAGAAAGCTGCTGTGTATAACTTTGAGCCGCAAACATGCCCTAATGTTTAGTATACCATGTGTCATTTGAAACAGCTCAAAAGCTCTCCCCAATTTGGCCCACAATTCACCTAGAACGGCCTAGTACTTGAGACTCCAGAAATTCAACCTAGAATGTATAGGTTATATTCTACACAACTACAAGCTGTTTCAACACTGTCTCAGTACAGACTACATCATCATCTGAATGTGTCCTGCAAAGTGGCGTGGGTGTTCGTATCTCTCTGTAGATCTCGGTCCATTGTATCCAGGATCACTTTTACTTGGCTCTTACAAAGGCCTAGTATATTTAAGCGTTCCTATATCGTTATTGTTCTGTCTATCCGTCCACGGTGCTCTCAACATTCTTCTACAAAACCACTTCTCTGCAGATTCCATATTATTCCAGAAGACAAATAGATCATATTAAATAAAGTACCCACACGGCATGGCCATTCTCGTCTTATATGTGAATGTAACATGCACAATAGATAGCTAGTGCACGAAAGATGAGTGGTTGGAGGGACTCGAATGTGCGGCGGGCCTGAGTGCCCAATTTGTGACCCTTGGGGGAGGGGGGGGGGGGAGAAGAAAGATCAACAAGCTTACCGGCTTTGTGGCGAAGAAGTTATGGACGCAATTCGTAATCCAATCCCGCCTACCGCGTTCGAAACACAGCTGCAGGCGATTTAGCAGCAGACCGCCTTGCGTCGGATTTTATAAATTGGTACGAGCGCCGGTCGTTCAGAAAGCCATTCAGGTATTTACTTCTCTGTCGTTCGTAAACTTGCCAAGAAATCACAAACAGCCAAAACATATTGGGGTTGACTGCAACGTCCTGTCAAGGATATGCAACTAACATGAGTATTGACCGTTCAGAAAGCAATGGATAACTATCGAAAGTAAAACTGTCAAGACAATCCCAAACAGCCAATACATGCTGGGGTTGAATGTGACGGCCTGTAAAAGGCACGCGGTAAATTGTATATCTGTTCTCCGTAGTCTTTTCCCATCACGTTAGCCAGAAAAGTAACGAATGTCTACACTGTTATGAAGAGCTTGCTAGAAATATTACTGATGCAGTGCCAAACAGTCAGTAGGTTTAGACCAGACATGATACACAATCAAATGAACGAGTATTAAATTTCCGTTTACTGAACATTGAAATTGCTGAAGATACTGGGGGAAAAACAAAACATATAACACGATGACCCTAGCATGACGAAATATCGGCCTTCTGTCCTTATGGGGGTGGGGGGATGGTCACGTTTGACGATATATTATCCTTTGGCATTGAAGCAGTTAATCCATTGCAGGATCATGCCCCGGCCTTGTTAATTCGGCCGCCCTGGGACTTCATAGTAGTCAACATGCTGAAGAACACGCACCCCGAGCTGTGATCAATAACCAATTTATGCCCCCTGGCTCACCCCGGCGGACATCCAATTTATCACACGTTTGCTCTAACGTGCCAGAGAGAGAAAACCCTTCGTCCGCCTAAAGAGCACGCCCGTCTCCAAATGCATGATCTGTCTTTCAAATCTGACCCGGAGAAATCTTGTCAACATTCTCTCCTCGTGATGCCGCCACCCTATCGCGACTCGGCAGGACATCGTGGGTGAAAACGCATTTCCAGCAAATGTTGACATCAATAGCCCTGCAAATATGGGAATGTGTGATAACGGGAATGTGTACACGGGATGGGGGAATTCCAGGGTGGAATTGTATTCCATAAACACCGATTACCTGAGGAAACTGAACACCGAAAAGGTTTAGATATACACTATTGAAGATCGAAAAGTTTAGATATAAACTATTGAAGGCCGAAAAATTTTCAGAAAAACAATCTTCCTGGTAGAAAAATAGGTAAATGGATATACCGGATGTTTGTTAAGTCTCATTACACTTTGTATGTAGAACCAATTTGAAAAATGAAGTACATAATGTCATCAAAAAATGTGCTCCACAGTCCATCGTGAAGTAATATGCAGTTAATGGCTGTCATCTGCTGGAGTCATTATTTGCACTCCAAACAGAATGGTGTTAACCGAAGAAAGAATTTTTATATTTTTTTTCAAATGTGTTCTACATACAAAGTGTAGTGAGACTTTACAAACACCCGGCATATCTAACAAAGCAGTCAATTATGGAACGTGAATCGGACAAACTAGGGAGAGGTTGGGGGGGGGGGGGAAGAAAGCAAGCAGGCGCTGTAATGTAGTTGATAGGGGCCTACGCAGATGTCATGAGAGTTCGACGCCTGCGCTCGTTGTTCGCCAACAGAGGAAAATACTGGCCTATTCCTATGTGCATTTAGGCCTGCACAATGTGATGGCCCTATCACATCAGTCACACAGCACGTCCCTGATTCGGGACTTCCCTGACGGAGGATGTGGTACCTGGGACAAATATGGCGATTACTTTGGACTGCCAGAGTGTTGTTCACTGTTGTTTGTCCATCAAGAATGATGATGACCATTCATTTCATCCAGTGGGGTTGAAAGTATGGAGCCGTAAGTTCTAAGATGGCTGATAAGGCCTATTTTGGCTCGAAATGTTCTTTGATAATGTGGACAAAGAATGCTTGACGTTTCTGGAGGAGGATTTCCTGCAGTGGTTTTTCTGTTCTGCCTTTTCTTCACAGCTCTTGCAGTCCTGGTTGCCTCACACGTGAATGCACCCTTGCGTAATGATGCACGCCACGAATTTCGGTCTCTGGCTGCAGTCTCCTAGGTGTCATGATGAATTCCAAACGCATTTAGTGAGATTTTCAGAGTGTCTTTAAAGCGTTTCCTCTGGCCGCCTTGGGAGAGTTTACCACAGCGCAACTCGCCGTAAAAAATTCGTTTAGGGAGCCTGTGATCTGGCATACGAGTCAAGTGACCAGCCCAGCGAATCTGATTCTTCATTAGTAGAGTGTGGATACTGGGCATGGACGCTCTTTCTAGGACTTCAGTGTCTGGGATCTTGTCTTGCCATTTAATCTTCAGTAACTTCCTAAGGCAGACTGTGTGGAAGTGGTTTAATTCCCTAGCGTGTCGCTGATAAACAGTCCAGGTTTCACAAGCATATAGCAGTGTGGATAATACAACTGCTTTGTAGACTTTCAGCTTTGTTTGCAGGCTTATTCCATTTCTGTCCCATACATTCTTGTACAGTCTGCCAAAGGCCGTGCTGGCCTTAGAGATCTATTGTGGCAGCTTGTGACACAGTGCTGCCAAGATAGGTGAATTTGTCCACAACACTTAGACTATGACACTGCCAGAGTAACTAACTGGAAGAGGCTAATGAAAGTAGAAAATTGCATACAACAATCAGAAACATAGAAACGGCGTCCTTGGTCATAAGAGAGTTATACCAAAATAGTAGTGCATGTCCCTGGCTGGACCCGGGATGGAACTCCTGATCACTGGCATGTGAGGCGGGTGTGTAACCACTTGACAACGCTGCTCAGGCTATTGAGGAGCTCAAGCGACAGCGAAACTCGAGTCTAGTGCTTCCAATCTGACGTGGACAAGGCCTTCGGTTAGTACCAGAACACGATCAGCGTTGCCAGTAGGGGGTTGGGCTCAATCCTTAAACCTCACATCCCGAAACAACAAATAAATCAATGTGTTAGTTAACTTAAAACAGAACATAGAGCAATGTGTCAATCAATCAGCGAATTGACCACTGTGCCACGGATAAACAAAAGACAAGAAGATAAACATCTATTTGACACACACGACTGACCTGTAGCGTGTGTGGACAGGACGCCAGGAGTTTGAGCATGTGTAGAATGTTCTGCGGATCTTGGATGACAAAGTTGCTCTCGATATCGAACTCGCCGCCAACCAGCTGTGGACACATGAAAGGACATTAATAGACTGGCGTAAACGACAGATGGGCATTAACAATGCATATCACCGTGAGTACTTTCCCCTTCACTTGCAAACTGACTGAACAAATCAACAGTGAGTATAGTGCTCTTATTTTTTTTTAACACATTTTTTTTTCGTTCGCTCGCTTTGAACTTAAGCGTAGTCCATACACGTGCTACTGCTGCCAGTTTTCTTTTTCACATATCCTTTGCAGGACATTGCTGTCAACACCAGCATTTTACCGCTGTCGTTGATTTCTTGGCAAGATTACGCTCAGTAGTTTGCCATTGCTTTCTGAGCGGCCGGCTCACTTATCCCGTAAGTTACCAAAGCGGAGAGAACTGCTTCCAATTCTCACGCGCTGCGTTACCCTACGTGGATAAATGGGATTACGGAGAAAGTCGTTTAACCCCTAGGCCAGGAAGCCACTGCCAGTGTACTGGACTGATTTTTGTCGTGTGGATTCTCTTTTACCAATGTAACTCGCCATCAGGCGAACCTACTTCGACTTCTTAGCTACTTGTAATTTACGTCCCCAAGTCAACGGCGAGATGTGAACATTTTAATCCAACTGACCGGGGTAGGGGTTGAATCCGCTACCTCGCCTTCAACACACCGGATGTTTGAGAACGAGCGCTCTTGTCTATTCGGCCATGCTGACCTCCAGTATTATAATAAATGGTTCGTTCCGAAAGTTGATCAGTTGGACTTAAATACTGACTTCTCGTCCTTGACGTAGGGACATTAATTAAAAGTGCCTCAGAAGTTGGAGTGGGTTCGCCGGATGGCGGTGGACACTGGTAAGTGGGGAAGCTAGTCCAAACGCAAACATCAGTCCAGCGCACTCCTTAGTAGTAGCAACCACTTGTAGCAGTGAGTGTGTGGACTAAGCTAAACTTCAAAGTAAGTGCAATAAATAAACTAATATGGTTTTGTTTGGCATGTAACGGAACGTCTTCCCTGCACGCGGACACACTCGCTAGTGCTCTAGCCTCTAGACCATACAAGGCCAATTTCAGCTCGGTGCACGAATTCCATATCACGAGCCAGGATCCAACTGTTTGTATACCAGAATCACACCCGCCATTAATGCTCTATACTCTGTACGGTTATAGGGACTTTAAGAATAGAGACGGGCACATGCGGCCATACGTGACGACCATCGCTATACTCGTCCGCGTTAGACGTAGATGTAATCAACGTGGGCATTGGCTTGGCGTCTGCTGATAATGAAATGACCAAAAACTGTACAGGAGTTGAGTTGAGAACCGACATCACTGCACTCGGGACATTTCCATATGCGCTCCGTCCCCTCTTTCAACAGCTAGTGAAGAGTCACACTACTAATCGCCCTCTCCCCCCCCCCCCCCCCCCCCCCCCAAATCTGACTGAAAATTCTCCTGGTCTTCCCTCTTAGTTTTGAGATTCTACCAGAACCCCTGCCAACCCCCAGCAATCTCATCCTTTCCACATACGGGTTCTCAATCTGGTCCCCCACCTTCTCCACCTGATCCCACTGGTGCACGACCACCTCTCCCTTCTCCATAGGTAATCGACCACCACGAGGTGTATTACCTACCAGCTTATCAGCTTGTTCATTCCCCCGCACTCCCGCACGGTCAGGGCAAAAAAAAAAGAAAATAAATAAAGGAAGCATTACTAAAGTACGTTCAAGTAAAGTAATAGACCCTTGCCCACGCCTAGGGACGTTCTGGGTATATGGTGCTGGCTCCATATTTGTATATATTAATCGGCACTGGTTGGGTGATCTGGTTACCATCACACTGGCCGCCTGTCCATGGCAGAAAATTGTTGGTACCCGCTTTAGGCTGATCTGCCCTGGAAGCTCAGGTAAATGGACGTGCTGGTGGCAAAGAGGAGAAGCATGTACATGGAAGGCAACGTTACGAGTGGGTGAGTACCATCAGCAGATGGACTAGAATGGGCAAATCAAAGGCAAGACGCCGGACAGAGTGCTGGAGACCTATGACAGTCGGTCGACCTTCATTGCGGAGGTGGCACTTGATGATGGTGCACTACTCTACAGTATATTAACCAAGTAAGCATCAAAATCAGTATTGAAAAAAAAATATAAAAAAATAAAACGACATTCCGTACGACAAACTCGCTAATAATTGAGACTGACAGTGAAGTATCCAGTGATCTTTAATGTCTCAACGTTTTTTAACACCCTCAATACTTTTATTATTATTATTATTATTATTATTATTATTATTATTATTATTATTATTATTATTATTATTTAAATAAAAGTCAATTCTATTTTTTTTAAATTTTAATTAAATAAATCAAAGATAGAGAAAATCCGTTGGATCTTTTCCCCAGGGTATGCCGGTGTGTTGGGGAAACAAGCAAGTGGATAAACTGGCTGGGTCTGTGTCGTGTCCTTCTTTAAAGTGTCGTCCCTGGAGTGAAGAGAGTCAACACCCACATTATAATATTTTTTCCCTTATCAATATCCTGGAGAGTCCACCAGCTTCCGTCCAACACACTCCATCAGCCTATGGACACCTTTTCCTATCACTCTCTCACTGTCGTACTATGCCCCCTCTCATACTTCCCCAACGCAACATACTCAACAACTCTTGCTTCTAAAAATTAATAAAGATTAATTTATTAAAAGAAAAGTGTAACGTATATGAGACGTGTATGCGAAGAAAATGCGTGATGTGTTCTATACTGTGTGTATGATCGGACTTTCAGATAATAGCATAGTTTCTTCATTGCAAGGGCACACCACAGCACATTAAATCATAACCAGTGCACCTCACCCGGTGTCGAAACCCTTTTGCCGGATACTGACTGTCATCTGTAGCCACCTGGTAATCCATCTTCATGATCATCCGAAATAGATACTGTTAGTAAGTACAGATTGATTACGGACTGGTTGCAAACTAACTTTGTAAGTTCCTATCGGTCCTAAAGAATGCACAAATCCTTTGTAATGTATTTAGGTTTTACTGTTAATGTTTCTACACTTGATCCTAACTAGTGTTCATATAGGTTCAAGTATATGTCATATGTAATATTACACGGGAATCTAGCACACGATGTGACTTATCCGTTAATGTTCTCGTTCCTTAAACAATGTTTGTCCAATGTGTGATATATCAACAATTATCACCCATCCTATGTGAACCATACCACGCAGGAGTCGTTATATTGGCTGGCTCTTCTGGGCCATGCCATGGTGAACCCTTCGATAATGGTAAGAATCATTTTAGAGTCCAACTGGTGGTCGTCCAATTGGAGTGCACTTCTTCAAAACCAGTGTTGAGTTTCCTAGTAACTGGTGGGGAACCTTATGCAAAACCGCCTCATTCCCGGGATGGCTACTACACTTTGCCATAACGACACATGCTAGTTAATTTTAAATTAATCTAACACTGTAGAGCTCTCCCACAAACACGTCCATCATAATCCACGGTTTTTGGTCAACTCCCCATCTCCAATCATGGTTTATGGCAAAACCTAAAATTGGTCACATGACATGGTTGACGTCCTGCAGGTGTTATTTGGGCATATCATCCATTGTCAAGAATCCCTTTTCCCTGGCTTAGTCACTGTCAAAGTTGTCATCACCTGTTTTGACCTCCCCAACAAACTAACGAGTTACTGTATGATCCCAACAACAGTTTTCCCCAACAAGCTGCCAATCTCCTTGATTTCCGGAATTATAAATTGACAGACGGACTGTTTACTTCCGAGCTGAGTACTTCCGCTTCCAATCCGACTTGTTTATAATCTGTCAAAGCGATGTATGATTCAGCTCATTCACTTCCCCTACACATCTACAACTGTTAATTTTGCCCGACATGTGATGGCCGACATCCGATTGCCACCATGATCCCACGGGTTCCATCTGTATTCGAATGTTGACATTCTGTCCACCAGATGTAAACACGTGCCGCTACTAATATTGTCCTGGGATTTTGACATCCGTTTTGTTTTTTTCTGTTAGTTAAAATAGTTGTCGCTGGCAGATAGTCCGTTTAATCCGAAAGCCTATATTTTAATCATTGGTTAAACGCAAGGTTTTATTTTGTGACATAGGCCCCCTCTTAAGAGAGTAGTCCATCTCACTCTTCTCCACCGTGAGTTTAATCCAGATGATTCATTCTTCTTCTTCAGGAGCTGGGTGTCTTGACAAGAAATCCGCTCCAACATTTTCCTTCCCAGGAATGTACTCCACTGTGAAGTTATAGGGTTGAAGTAACAACGACCACCGCATCAAACGGGCGTTGAGCTTCTGAGAAGTAGCCAGGAACATCAGGGGCTGATGATCCGACTGAACTCGAAACTTAACTCCATACAAATATGGCTGGAATTTTTGCACTGCCCATACGAGGGACAAGCACTCTCTCTCTCGACGGTTGAATAATTCCTCTCTGCCTGTAGAAGTTTCTTACTTGCGTATGCTACAGGTTTCAAAACCGAAGCATCGTCTTTTCCTTCCTGTAACAGAGCTGCCCCAATCCCAATCGCACTCGCATCTGTTCTCAACACAAATGGTTTGGAAAGGTCAGGGAGCTGTAATACAGGTGTGCTGACCAAGGCCTCCTTTAACTGACTATAGGCATTCTCATATTCTGGTGTCCAAATGATTTGGTCCGGGAATCCCTTTTTCAAGGTTTCAGTCAACGGAGCTCTCAGTTCAGTGAAATGTGGGATATATTTGTGATAGAACCCACACAACGAGAGAAAAGATCGCACATCCTTCTTCGTTTTTGGCCTTAGTGCATTTCTGATTTTCTCCAGGTTCTTCTCTTCTGGGACAATGTGTCCTGGAGTGATGGTGTGACCTAGAAATTCCAGATCTGGTAACCAATCATGCACTTGGTTGGACGAGCAGTAAGCCCTGCTTCCTTGAGCCTATTAAACACTCTCTCCAAGGATTGTAAGTGGTCATCCAAGCTGTCACTGGAAATCAGAATATCATCCATGGATGAGATGATAGCCGGATCCTGTAAAGGATCAAGTAAAGTCCTCATCATGCGTGTAAACACACTGGGTGCATTGCTGAGTCCAAAGGGCATGACCTTGAATTCGTAGTGTCCCTGGGTGTACTGAAGACCAACAGTGGTCGAATCTCTGGTTTGACTGGTATTTGATAGTACCCCCGACTCAGATCCACCTTTGAAAAGTACCGAGCCTTATGGAGCCTAGCGAATAACTGAGTTGGATTCTGCAACGGTTCCACCTGAAATTGTGTATGACTGTTCAGAAGTCGGTAGTCTATACACAACCGGTGTTCTCCACTTGGTTTCCGTAACAAAACTACCCCTGCATTGTATGGGGATGTGGATGGTGCAATCACGTCATCCTCCAGCAGTTTTTGTATTTCCTCCTCTAGGGCCTTTTCTTTAGAGAATGGCACTGGGTAAACCTTTTGGCGAACAGGCTCCTGTGTGGTCAACATCATCTCGAACTCAACCAACCTCGTTCGTCCTGGTTTATCAGTCAGTATCTCCTTATGAGACTTGAGAACCTGGGTTATCCTTTCCCTCTCCTGGGAGGTCAGATCAGGGTTCACTTGCACATCCCTATAGGTTTCCTGGTGTACCAAGGGATATTCCCTGCCCTCGCTGGTTCCCACTTCTGTCTCCACTGCAACTTCCACTGCCATGAGGTGCGCTGCCTTGTCTCCGGGTCTCTCTTCGTATTTCCGCAAGAGATTGATATGGAAAATCTTCGACTTTCCCCGGATCCGGATCTGATAGTTGGTTCTGGATATTACCCTTTCCACTGGAAATGGTCCTTGCCAACCTATCTCCAGTTTGTTGTTTCCCGTTGGGAGTAGCAACAAGACTTTATCTCCCACCTCTAGAGATCTTTCTTTAGACCTACGGTTGTAGTAGGCCGCATGTCTTTTCCTGGCCTTTTTCAAGTTTTGATTTGCCAGAGTCCATCCCTTGTGGAGTTTTTCTTTCAGTTCCTCCACGTATTGATAGGATGAGATCACTTCTTCTGACGTCCCCTCTTCAGTCCAACTCCTCAACATGGCTTCCAACGGTCCTTTGATTGGACGACCAAACAGCAACGTAGCGGGTGGTAGTCCGGTTGAGCCATGAGGAACTTCCCGATAGGCAAAGAGTGCTGCTGGGATATATTCATCCCACCTATCAGGTTTTTCCTGCGCTAGTTTCCTGAGCATTGTCATCAACGTGCCGTTGAAACGCTCTACTTGTCCATTGGCTTGAGGGTGGTAAGGGCTGGTATGTATGTGGTTAGAGTGAAACACCCTAAATACCTCCTCCATGAGTTTTCCACAAAACTGAGATCCATTGTCCGTCAGAATTTGATCCGGAAAGCCTAATCTGGTAAAGGCCTCCATCAGTGCGTCCGCCACTCTTTTCGAGTCAATCATGGTCAACGGTATGGCCTCACCCCTCATTGTTCAGCAATCCACCATTGTGAGTATATACATGTTCCTCTTCCTAGTCCTGGGAAGTGGACCCACGATATCGATGGCTACCCCTCTCGAAAGGAGAGTTCATGATGGGCATCTCACCCAACACCACCGGTGCTGTCCAGTGTTTCGGTGCCACCCTCTGGCACTCAGGGCATGACTTCACATACCGACGCACATCATCTGTCATTCCCGGCCAATAGTAATGGCAGGAAATCTGCTGCATGGTGGCGGCAATACCCATGTGTCCACTAAAGGAGATGGTATGCCCCATATGAAGAATCTGGGACCGGTGAGCTTTCGGGACGACCAACTGACCGTATAGGTTGTCTCCCCTTCCTGCTCTCCTGTAGAGTATCCTATTCTTCATGTAGTACTGCCCCCGTCCTGGTGGATCAGCACTTTTCTGCAGCTTTCTGTAGCAAGGACGTAAAGTATCATCCTCACTCTGGGCAGTTCGTAGCTCCCCCGGCATTGGGTTAGTCACAATTGCTTCTGCCTCTTCCGTTTTCATCTGAGAGCGAGTCTGCATTGCTCCCATATGGATTGGCTCCCTGGGCATTCCCAGAAAGACATACCGGTACCCTAGGATGACTGGAAAAATGGGATCGGTCAATACAGCGGCCTTGATAGTGCCGGTGACGTACCTTGACCGACTCTCCACATTAGCAATGGGCAACTTCATGGTCACAGCACTCTTCTGTGCAGGCTGTATCTCCATGGTCTCACCTGTGAATTGTTCTGGATGTACCAGATCCGCAGAAATCACGGCTTCCCCGTCCAGTCCTGTGTCGTATAAACACTCCACTTGACGACCGTTAACCTCTACCAATTCCACTACAGGTGGTTTTTCCTGGTCTGGAGTCTCTTCCTCGGCCTCGACCTGTTCAGTGGGCTCCACCTTAGGTTTCCCGGGGCACACGACGAATTGAGTGTCTCCTGACTTTCCCCTGTAGTCAATAGCATTGTGCGTGTTTGACTTGCAGTGGTTGCACCAGTTCCCTGTCCTAGATTTTCTAGTGCCGGACTTGAGTGAGCTCTCCTGGTGGCGAGCTTCCTTGTTGAACTTGGCATTTTCCGTGACAACCTCCTTGGAAGTCACTTGACATGCTGCGAAGTGAGGGTTCTTAGCCTTCGATTTGCAGTCCCTCGTATTGTGAGAGGGTGACTTACAAATTGAACACCACTTCTCCGACCACGGTCGTTTTGGTGTAGAGCTTGAAGTGCTCTTGCTTCCCTCCTTCTTCTTCTCTGAACTATCCTCTGATTTTTGCACATAAGGCTCCCACTTTTTGGTTCCTGAGTTTTTGGCTTTCTTCTTATCATGTTTCTCTTGACTTTTGGAGTTGGTGGAAAGGTTTTCCCCTGCCTCCCCATGTACCTCGACGAACCGTTCTGCTAATTTAGTCACGAGGCCCAAAGTTCCGCTCCTTGTTCTCCCAGGAACGTCCTGAGAGGTTTACACATTTGCTTCTTCAGCTGGTCGACCACCATGGGCTCTTCCAGACTCTCATAGTCATGTGCGAACCCAGCCAAATCCATCCACTTATGGAGATAAGATTTTAGACGCAAACTGTAGGCGGCAAACAACTCCCCCGGTTCTCGTTTCGCTGCTCGAAATTTTTTCCGGTAGGTATGTGACGTAACCTCGAATCGTTTCAGCAGAGCCGTCTTTAATTCGTCGTAATTGTTCTCATGTCCTGGTGGCAGGCGAGAATAAACCTCGTATCCGGTCCCGCATAAACCCTGGGATAGCTTAAGATTCCATTTGTTACGCTCCAGACCCATAGCAACTGACATAGCCTCGAAGCGTTGAAGGTACTGGTCAATCTTCTCTTTGTCCTCCTCGTAGACCGCTAGAGGAAACTTCATAGCATGGTACCCATGTCCACCTACTGGTGTTGAGCCTGGGATGGAGGAACCTCCAACTGCTCCCTCAGTTTCCCCATTAGATTGACTCTTCAACTCGAGTTCCCTCATCCGGTACTCGTGCTCCCTTTTCTGAGCTTCTTGCTCCGCTTCCAGTTTCCTAGCTGCTTGCTCAGCTTCAAATTTATTACCTGCTTGTTCAGCTTCCAATTCCATCCTTCTCAATTCCAACTCGGCCTTTCGATCTTCCCTTTCTGCTTGACGATACTCTCTCTCCACTTCCTGTATGTAATCCGTTAGAGCAGACCCCGACAATCCCATGTCTTCCCCCTTTGCCCTTAATTCTGCTGTGCTTAGTTTAGGGGTGGCCATCATACAGAGAGGTGAGCTAGCAGGTCGAGTACAATATAACTGCAAATTACTATACAGATATATGAACAAGTACTATAAATCTAGATATTACCACACACAGCACATTCACTCAGTGACAAGAGTAGAATCAGGACCACAGACCTATGCAGACGTGTGAAGTGTGAACAGGTAAGATATTAGTCCTAACCCCTATCCACATTCACTCTAGCTGGATTCTCCAATATGATATCTCCCTCTTATAACTAAGGATCCCGTGTCAAAAGACCCCGTTGTCAGAAGATCCCACTGTCAAAGGTTCACGTTACGAAAGATCCCACTGTCCAAGGATTCCGTTAACGAGAGATACCGCTGTCCAAAGATTCCGTTATCGAGCCCCCAATAATGTCATGTCCTCCTTTAAAGTGTCGTCCCTGGAGTGAAGAGAGTCAACACCCACATTATAATATTTTTTCCCTTATCAATATCCTGGAGAATCCACCAGCTTCCGTCCAACACACTCCATCAGCCTATGGACACCTTTTCCTATCACTCTCTCACTGTCGTACTATGCCCCCTCTCATACTTCCCCAACGCAACATACTCAACAACTCTTGCTTCTAAAAATTAATAAAGATTAATTTATTAAAAGAAAAGTGTAACATATATTAGACGTGTATGCGAAGAAAATGCGTGATGTGTTCTATACTGTGTGTATGATCGGACTTTCAGAAAATAGCATAGTTTCTTCATTGCAAGGGCACACCACAGCACATTAAATCATAACCAGTGCACCTCACCCGGTGTCGAAACCCTTTTGCCGGATACTGACTGTCATCTGTAGCCACCTGGTAATCCATCTTCATGATCATCCGAAATAGATACTGTTAGTAAGTACAGATTGATTACGGACTGGTTGCAAACTAACTTTGTAAGTTCCTATCGGTACTAAAGAATGCACAAATCCTTTGTAATGTATTTAGGTTTTACTGTTAATGTTTCTACACTTGATCCTAACTAGTGTTCATATAGGTTCAAGTATATGTCATATGTAATATTACATGGGAATCTAGCACACGATGTGACTTATCCGTTAATGTTCTCGTTCCTTAAACAATGTTTGTCTGATGTGTGATATATCAACAATTATCACCCATCCTATGTGAACCATACCACGCAGGAGTCGTTATATTGGCTGGCTCTTCTGGGCCATGCCATGGTGAACCCTTCTGAGTATGAGTCCAGCGTAAACATATACCATCTTTCTTCTCGGACGTTATTCCTTTTCCGTAAGAATCATTTTAGAGTCCAACTGGTGGTCGTCCAATTGGAGTGCACTTCTTCAAAACCAGTGTTGAGTTTCCTAGTAACTGGTGGGGAACCTTATGCAAAACCGCCTCATTCCCGGGATGGCTACTACACTTTGCCATAACGACACATGCTAGTTAATTTTAAATTAATCTAACACTGTAGAGCTCTCCCACAAACACGTCCATCATAATCCACGGTTTTTGGTCAACTCCCCATCTCCAATCATGGTTTAGGGCAAAACCTAAAATTGGTCACGTGACATGGTTGACGTCCTGCAGGTGTTATTTGGGCATATCATCCATTGTCAAGAATCCCTTTTCCCTGGCTTAGTCACTGTCAAAGTTGTCATCACTTGTTTTGACCTCCCCAACAAACTAACGAGTTACTGTATGATCCCAACAACAGTTTTCCCCAACAAGCTGCCAATCTCCTTGATTTCCGGAATTATAAATTGACAGACGGACTGTTTACTTCCGAACTGAGTACTTCCGCTTCCAATCCGACTTGTTTATAATCTGTCAAAGCGATGTATGATTCAGCTCATTCACTTCCCCTACACATCTACAACTGTTAATTTTGCCCGACATGTGATGGCCGACATCCGATTGCCACCATGATCCCACGGGTTCCATCTGTATTCGAATGTTGACATTCTGTCCACCAGATGTAAACACGTGCCGCTACTAATATTGTCCTGGGATTTTGACATCCGTTTTGTTTTTTCTGTTAGTTAAAATAGTTGTCGCTGGCAGATAGTCCGTTTAATCCGAAAGCCTCTATATTAATCATTGGTTAAACGCAAGGTTTTATTTTGTGACAGTCTGTACTGCTCGATAGGGTTTTGGGGCACCAATAGGTAAACGTGATCACGACCTTTTGGGATAGTGTGTATAATGTGGTTGGTTGGTTGGTTGTTGGCTGGCTGGCTGGTTGATTGGTTGGTTGGTTGGTTAGTTAGTTGGATAGATGGTAGTCAAGGTTCCAACTTCACGGCAAAGGCTCATAATGCTCCGTTCCTGTACCAGTGTATATCACACAAAGTGCTTCTCGCTGTTCCATGTGAAAAGTTTAACATACAGCAGTTTCGACAAACTAACAGCACGCATAGGCATACGTGTATAAGGCCGCTGCCAGAATGCCAACAGAATAGTCTGTCATACAAATTACAGTTCACTGTCGATGGCAGCGGCTGTCGCTAGAAAAGCAACAGCTTCACACACATTATAAAAGCATTCCACACGAAATCCACAGCTCACATTTTCGATTCATGCACTTAACTCAGTAGCAGAACGACGGAACTATGCACTACCAGTCCAGCAAGAAGAAAATGCAAACCGTAGCCAGAAGCAAAATCACTCCAGGGGCATTATCAGCTCAATAGCCATATCCGCCATTTGGACCGAAAGTGTATAATGTGGAAGACCAGATAAATCATAGGCCAGACGAATGCATAATCAGACAACTGGCACCGATAGTATTGGAACTCTTTGATGGTTGTTGAAGATTAAGACAGAGCGCGTATGGGAATGATTCGAGTGCTCTGATCTCGGCTCAACTCAACTCAACACTCAATTCGTTACTGAATGTAGCTTTCCTTTCTATATCAAACTGTTTTTTTTGGGGGGAGGGGGTGGGGGGGAGGGGGCAAGATCCTCATAAGGGTATATTGACTAGTTATATTTCAGGCCGCAAACAGCATGATTGGATTGTATTTCAACGCATGAATTCAAACCCACATCTGGATTCAGCTAAGATAAACAAGGAAATAACTTCTAGAAGGATTCATTTTTTTTTTTTTTTTTTGGTATTAGAAACACAAATGTAATCCCACAGCTGTGATGGCCGACAACGCCAGTTTAAGGTCGCAGGGCTGGCTACATTTAAGATAATTAAATTAAATCACATTTCTCTTTGCTGACCTCTTCATTTGTCTGTCCGCTTGTGCGTGTAGACAGGCAGAGAAGCTGACATCGCATCGTCATCCAGTGCCTTGCCGGCTGACGTGGGCGATCATGCCTCTCCACAAATTGCGATCTCCGACGGCATGGATCAGTTCGTGTGTTGACCCCCTTCTGTGCCGTGACACAAGACTGTCAAGAATTTTCTCACGCTGTCTTCGTCTATCTCTCTTTCCGCAAATATTTCCGATTGTCATAACATGTTCCAGTTTTTATCTTCTCATAGTGTGGCCAAAAAGTTATGAATGTTTCTTTCTGATGTTTATAATAAATTGTCTTTGTGATTTAGCTTCCCTCAAAATGTCCAGATTGTTCATTTTTACTGTCCAATAAGATTTTTCTCTTCTTATATATAAATAAGGAGCGTATGTCTGTATCTATGTATCTATGTATGTCCTTTGTGCGCTCGCGAACGGCCCATCCGATTGAGATGAAAATTTTCTACACGCCTTCCTTTCAGTCCAGAGCTGTCAACTGTCATAGTTTTTTAGTGTGAAATCGCCTGCTTACTCAGTATTATTTCATTTTTCATTTTTCATTATAATTTCATATATTTCAGGGGACCTAACTCCGTAAAAGTTATTTCAAGGGGCATAACTTTTCTGTATAACTTATAGTCATATTGTGGCATCGTTTTCAAAGATTTATAAACTCTGTGTCCATAGTTATGTACCGGCATATGAGTTATAATAAATAATGATACAAACTGTAAGGCATTTTCAAAGTTTTCATAAAATAATGCACAATGCATAACATTGTAACTCATCTTATTTGCTTAAGAAGTACTGTAGTCATGCAGGTGATTAGCAAGCGTTTTCATTAAAAATAATGGATAGTGTGTGGAAGGACATTCTTTTAAGTTACTTTTTTTGTTGTATGAATTTAATGAGAACTTATATGACTACTTATGTGAATTAAATGAGATGCTCCCACCAGGGACTGGGCGAAGCCGGACAGGGTCAGGCAGACAGATAGACAGACAGACAGACAGACAGACAGACAGACAGACAGACAGACAGATAGTCGGTAACGGGAACGGGAACTTATATGACTACTTATATGAATTAAATGAGATGCTCCACACCAGGAGCTGGGCAATGCCGGGCCGGGTCAGACAGACAGACAGACAGACAGACAGACAGACAGACAGTCGGTAACGGGAACGAGAACTTATATGACTACTTATATGAATTAAATGAGATGCTCCCCACCAGGGACTGGGCGAAGCCGGGCGGGTCAGCTAGTATTCTATAAAACCACATCCCCAAGGCTTCCGTGGATTTTTTCCCTGGTTTACTAATTGTCTAGGATTCGCAGCTATATATTAAAATTGGTTCTATATAACATGTAAGAACTCTTTTTCTAAAGTTCAATGATGCGTTTGATAGAATGCAGTTTTTGCTTGTTCTATTGTGAGTGCTTTCTTAGTAACTATTGATATGTATTTGTTCTTTAGTATTGGTGCAATTTGTCCAATGAGCTAGTTTGCCTTATTGCACGTATTTTCCATCTCATCTTCTGATTTGCCATTTGATGCTGTTATACTTCCTAGGTACTTGAAGCTCTTTACTTGTTTCAGGAGGTCTTCTTTTAGATCAAGGGTGGCCATCACGAGGCCCGCGGGCAGCATGCGGCCCGCCCGGAGTCATGTTGCGGCCCGCGGAGTGGGAAACGACGATGTAGTCGAAGCTGTAGCATGCTTGCTTGTTTACTTTAATTAACACACACACACAACCAAATTAGGTGTGTGGCCCGGCAGGAAATATTATTTCTGAAATTTGGCCCGCCTGCTGAAAAGGATGGCCACCCCTGTTTTAGATGCATCTTTGTTGTTTTTTTTTTTCTTCTTTGGTTATAGTAATTACCTCTGTTACGATATGCTAATTTTCATGTTATATTTCTTACACACTTCGTTCAGACTATATGTGGTCTTGTAATTCTGCTACTGATTTTGCTATTAATGCTTGATCGTCTGCAAAACAGTTCTTTAGTAGTGTAATTTGCCGTTGGTTCTTCTTCTGGGTTCTGTTCCTCATGCGGTGTTTATACGGTCTGTTTGACTGGTGTCTTTACATATGCTAGTCTGTATACGTTAAGAACAAGAGGGGTTTCAGGACATAACCTTGTCGTACAAAGGATCTTACGGTAAAGAAATCTGAGTGACCGCCATTTGTTCTTACCGTGCACTCACTGTAGTTGTATAAGCTTCTACATAAGAAGCAATGTGATTCCCCCAATAAAATCCTGCTCGGATAAGAGATTTGAACCCAAGTCTATTGAACCAGCAAGGAGAAGCACTAGCAACCACGATACTGCAGATCCATTTCAACAACATTACAACAACAACAAAAAACCCGTTCTCACGTTTCCGTCAACTGCAGGCCACAAGAACATG
>JACEFZ010016205.1:0-20190 GCA_014155875.1 Cepaea nemoralis | reverse complement strand
TTGGTTAGCCCCCCCCCCCAAAAAAAAAAAAAAGCGAAAACGACCCACCCGGGGAAAGGTTTCCCCCAAAAAAAAAATTTTTCACCCCCGGGTTTAAAAACCCAAAGAAGGACGCGGCCCGGAATCGAACCCACAAACTTCGAAGCCCGAGTCAAACGGCTTGACCACTTCGCCACGGAGACTCCCTCACACAGAGACAGAGACACAACGTGCTGCTCTTCAGGTAGACTGAGGATAGCAGTCAAAGTCTGAATCAGGCGCACGATGCCACTAAATTTTGGTGCGGACACATACTCTAAGGCTCTCAGCTGAGGGATATGGCTAAACACCTCTAAGCCATAAACACTCGGATGTGAGAGCCGGGCCGATACCCACCTACCAATAAATGGAGGTGAGATGCTGAGCACACTACATGCTTAGTTCAGATACTTGTTCGAAGGATCTCAGCTGGGGGATTGGAGGGATCCCCGGATGAGAGGGCCTGGTCGTTTCTCGCTCACTGAACGCGCACGGAGGTAAGGTACTGAGCCGGCAGCACATGTAGCCTACCTTGTGAGCGAGTACTAAATATAGAAAAATGCCCCAGCCGCATGAAATGGTTACCAAAAATGTCTGTATTTATAATCATAGAGAGTGTAGTCAAAGGTGGAACAACGTCTCAATAACACGAAATGGAACGCCTGTCTGCGAATCCATTGCGTGGTCCGAAGCCCGAAGCAATAGCTTACCTAATGGATGTCGTCCACAGACTGACCGTTCCTGGTTTGTGCTTGAGTGCCTTGGTGTTGATCCAGTAATAACTCAATATGAAATCCACAAACAAGGATTTACAACTCGTTAAGAATGAGCGTCAGCTGTTCTCACCTGAACTTTGGAAAATATGAAATAAACTCACGCAGTTCAGTGAACGTTTCCACATATTTTCATTATGCGTTGTAGAATGATAAGATTCAATTTCCTGTAGAACATAGACTGCCCTTGACGCAGGGTCGGTATCTATTTAAAATATCTACGACTAATCTTCCTTACTCTGTCCTGTTCACCTTGAAGCCTAGTTTTCCCTTCCACAGTTCCGTCGTTCAGAATTCGCCTAGGTTTCTGTTCCCTGTCCTTCCATCTATAGCTTCTTATCAACAAATTCCTCGTCCTGTTGTTTACTTGCAGATCCTCGTATCATTGCATCCAGATATCCACTTGACACAGAATTTGGAAAACACAACCGCTTGGTAACACAGCCTCACAACGTCTGACTCTTTGTTGTCCTATGACGTTTCGAGTCTCCCTTGGTTTCCTTGTTCATCGTCCACTTTGGTGCATCCTTAAGCAAAATCCCTTTATTCTTTTCCTGCATCGTTTGCTGGCGTGCTCGTCATATGGCATTATGCCCCCCCCCCCCACAAACACACACACACACACATATATATATATATATATATATATATATATATATATATATATATATATATATATATATATATATATATATATATATAGCTATAACCTGTACTTTCTAAAATATGCTTCATAGCCTTACTAACAACACACGTTCTAACAATAGCTGAGTAAGATCGTATGGTTCCCGTTACCCACCCTCAAAAAAAAATTATATGACGGGCACGCCCTCCTGCCTAAACCCCCGTTGGACGTCGTGTGGCCCCGATCCATGGGTAGGTCGGTCCAACTAATTTTCATTAATCCCTACCTTGTCCAAATGGACAAGTGTCCTCACTCTAGGTAATACCCGGAGTTGTGGACGAGGGTAGTAATGGGGCACCACGCAATCCATATCAGTTGCTTTTGAATGTTGTCGCTGCTCATGTATATCTTACTTGTTTTTCCATCAAATGTCTGTAGGTAAGGTAGACGCCATTGCTTTTCCTTATGCATCGAGATACTTTAGAGATATTTTTCATTATCATCCAGTGTGGATATCTCAGAACTATTAATCAATCTTAAATTCAATTATTAACTGTTATTAACTAATGAACCATTGATTACAAATTTAACTATTCTAATATAATACTAATTAATATAACACAGTTAACTATTTTAATAATTAATTATATATTATATATGTATACACATATTTATATATACCATAATATTCACATAATGTTATTGTCCAACACACAATGTTTTAAACTAAAAACTTGGGAATCTTGTTCCTTTGGATTTTCCTAACTGCACATTAAGAAATCTGTCGTCCGATTAGTTCATAGTGACATATAGTTCAAAACGAACTCCAAGTTCTTCACTTGATAGCTGCATTATGTCACCCTGCCAAAAACGACAAATCGACATATGTATCTATCCGACCAAACTATATACTTGTAATAATAATAATTGTACAATTGATGATTGTTATACACATTGCTATTTAATTAGGTGCAATCCGTACATATACATATTAAATTTCCTAACACTCTATGAATGACACAGACAAACATTAAATTATAAGTGAACAACTGTGAAGCAGACCTATCTATTTACATTCGACTAAGAAGATCCCATAGAATATTCACATTGACTAGAATCTTGCAGATCTTCAAATATTTTAAGTCTTGCGACGGATCATAAATACCAAAGATTCAAGACGTCCAAGAATTAATTCAGAAATATAATATGATATTCTGATTCAACAAGAATGAATATTTAAACCAAATAATATTCATAAAAATTATCAAGTTCTCTAATAAAGATATAGTTAAGAACAATTATCTGAAGAATAGAGGACTGAAATATTCTAAGATGAATCGTATAGCTATAAGATAGTGTGAAAAATTCTGACAACTATAGCTTTATATCCGTGAAGATAGGAACAACCTATTTTGTAGGACCCTAATGTGTCTATTTGATTGTAGATAATTCAAACAGTACAAATATATGGAAGGCTATTAACTTGCTAACCAATAAGAAACGCCCTACAGAATCAGCAATACCAAATTCTATAACATGCGATGAATTCAGTTGGTTCTTTCAATCAGAAATAGAGAATCTAAAGTCTTCAATACCAGACTCATCGTGTAATTTAAGTTCACTGGCATCATTCTGTGAGGAGAAGTGCACCAGAAATATTCCCGATGAGATTCCTTTAATGTCTGTTGCAGACGTTTATAAATATCTCTTGAACCTCAAATCAACAAACTCACACGGCCTAGATGGTATCAGTAATAGAATTCTTTGTTGTGCTGCACCAGTCATTAGTGAGTCCTTAACGTTCATATATAACCAGTGCCTGGCCAAAAACTACTTTCCATCTGCATTTAAAATTGCTAAAGTGTTTCCGCTAATTAAAATGGCTCAATCGATAATAGCGTTTTGGGTAATTATAGACCTATTTCCTTATTATCGTCGCTATCAAAACCACTAGAAAAACACATTCATAAAATAACGTTACACCATTTAATTAACAACGATCTAATAATTAACAGTCAATCTGGGTTTCGACCTAAATATTCTTGCCATAGTGCTCTAACAAAAATGACCGATAACTGGCACTTAAACATTAACAACGGTAGAATTTGTGGAGCGGTGTTTGTAGACTTTAAAAAAGCTTTTGATATGGTAGATCACGATATTTTAATTAGAAAACTAAAGCAAATGAAGACAAGCACCAACATGGTTAACATAATTACGTCATTTCTATCGGACAGACAACAAGTCGTGTCCTTCAACAACTGTCTATCAAGACCCACACAGCTTAATATTGGTGTGCCTCAGGACTCAATACTAGGTCCGCTGCTTTTTGCAGTTTATATTAATGATCTTCCTTTATATATCAATACAACTTGTGATCTATTTGCAGACGACTGTACTATATATACTAGTCAAGAAAACCGTAGTGAATTAGAGAATTCTTTACAAAAGGAACTTGATAATCTTACTAGATGGAGCAATGAAAACCGCATGCAAATTAACATCGGCAAAACCAAATCCATGCTAATAACGACCAGACAAAAACTACAGACACTAGCCATAACTGGATCACCGCTCGAACTCCGCATGGGCACGTTACCTATAGTTAATGTGACTGAACATAAAACACTAGGGCTTTTAATAGACAGCCATTTGAACTGGAGCTCTCATGTTCACGCTCTTACCAAGAAAATAGCACAAAAAGTTTACCAACTTGCTAAAATTCAGCACTTCCTAGACGAAAGCACACGAAAATATTCTATATATGCTATATCCAATCACATCTCGATTACTGTTCCACAGTTTGGGATGGTTGCCCTAAATCTAATTTAAAACGACTATGTTCTCTACAAAACCGCGCTATTCGTCTGGTTTCTGGCATAAAGCACGTTGAAAGTAATAATTTGTACAGTCATCTAAGACTTCTACCACTACAAAAGCGCTTCCTTTTCAACAAAGCCAAATTAGTGAATAAAATTATATCTCAAAATACCCCAGAGTATCTTCTGCCGCTGATTCAATCTAATGCAATGAACAGCAAGCGCCTAAATTTGTTACATGTCTCAAAGCCTAGATTGGACCTATACAAAACATGTTTTGCCTATTCTGGTGCTCACTTATGGAATCATCTGCCTCCAGATCTGAAAACTCCAATGAGTCCCTACACATTTAACCGAAAACTCTTTCAATACTTAATCCATACCAACTATATGCCACCATAATTCATTTACTGGTATAATTGTTCAGTATAATTGTTCATGATAATTGTTCACTATATATGTGTGTGCGTGTGGGAGCGAGAGAGAGAGAGAGAGAGAGAGAGAGAGAGAGAGAGAGAGATGAGAGAGAGAGAGAGAGAGAGAGTGGGTGTCAGAGAGAGGGAGAGAGAGAATGCGTGTGTGCATGCGTGTGTGTGTGGAGAGAGTGATTGAGCGAGAAATGGTGGGGGAATGTGTCAGTGCATGCATTCGTATGTGAGTGAGTGAGGGAGTGTGTGCGTGCGTGCATGCGTTCATGTGTACGTGTATGTGTGAGAGAGTGTGATTGAGAGAGTGAGTGTGTGTATGTGTGTGTGTGTGTGTAGGATTGTGTGTTAGAGAGTGAGACAGTGGGAGAGTTGATGTGTTAGTGTGTGTGTGTGTGAGCGCGCGCATGCGTGTGAGTGTGTGTATATGAAAGAATACAGACAGAGAGAGAGAGAGAGAGAGAGAGAGAGAGAGAGAGAGAGAGAGAGCTGAGCAGATGCATGTCATGTAACACGCATGTTATGTAACACGCGACTCCATATGTTTGTGTATTCTCATCTGTCATAGTATCAGTTAAATACCATTTGATTTTATCATGCATAATATAAACTGTAGTTTGAGTGAGAGAGTCAGTGAGTGTGAATGAGAGACAGAACGATGTGAGCGAGAGAGTGAAAGAATGAGCAGGAGAGTGAATGTGTGTGTGTGTGAGAGAGAGAGAGAGAGAGAAAGAGAGAGAGAGAGAGAGAGAGAGAGAGAGAGAGAGAGAGAGAGAGAGAGAGAGAGAGAGAGAGAGAGAGAGAGAGAGAGAGCATCACTATTTTTACGTCACATACATTTTATGTACACATTTTTCTCCATGTTTAACATTTTTATGAGACTGCTCATGACAAGTGTCAGTGTATGTGTGTGAGTAAATTGTGGGAGTTTTTTCATACTAGTTTCGATACTAACGTGAGACATTTTGTATGTGTCTAGGTGTGAGGAAGTGTGACTGTATGTGGAGGATGTGTGTGAGTGTGGGGATAAGTGTGGGTGGGGGTGTGTGGGTGGGAGTATGCGTTTGGATGGGTTGTGGTGTGTGGGTTTTGGTGGGTAGTGATATTTGTGGGTGTTGGTGGGATGTGTGGATTGATTGTGGGGGTGAAAGTAGGGGTGTTGGAATGGGTGTGGGGGATGTGTGTATGGGTGGAGGATATGTGTATGGGACGGATGCGGGGGATGTGTGTTTATGTGGGTGGAGATGTGTGAATGGTTTGAGGAAGTATGTGTGGGAGGCGGGGTTGTGTGGATAGGGGATTGTGTTGGGTGGATTGGGGATGCAAGGGCGGGTGGGGAGAAGTGTATGGTGTGTGGGTTTGAGATATGTGTGCGGTGTGTTGGTGGGGGATGTGTGAATGATGTATAACAGTGTGAAGGACTAAGAAAGACTGTTGGTTTCATATAAATAAGGTTTATTTACGTTGGATGGCAAGTACTATAAACATGGCGTCCTTCCAGTTCCAGGCCCTGATCTTGACTGCCCCCTGACAACCAACTACGTCACGACTTGAGCATCTCTCTTCCCATTCTCCCCCGATGCTCAATCGTGCCGTCCTTTTCCCACCTACTACTCTACTTCTGTTACACCTCCCCATGTTAATTAAAGAATTTTTCTTGTAAAGGAAAAATCTTTACTCCTAATCCCCTTACTCTATTCCCTCTTTTTTTGTCCTTACCTCTCACAGTTCCTCTAACCTTCCCCAAACCAACTCCAACTTAAGTAAATATTCTATTCTTTAACTCTTTCCCGTGCTACATAGTCAACCACTATATAGTCATATATTTCTGGCTCGTTCTTGGCTCCTTATTGTTCCTGTAGAAAACATACATATCATAAGAACAGCTCGTAAAATCGTTATCATACCTTTGACCTTATAAATTCCTCACTCTTCCACAACACAAGATGGACAGAAACAATGTAGTTAGAAAAAGTAAAGAAACGGTGCGCACCGAGTGAGAAGTATAAAGAATGAATAGTTAACATGACCACATTTACACACAGTAATGAATAGTTAACACACTCACATTTACCTCCCTTGCCAATAAAAAAAAATTTTGTAAAACAATTTTTTAAAATACATCTTACGAAATAGATTTTTGTTCTCTATAAATAAATTTGACATAAGTTTTCACAACACTTATATTGCTATCCACAATCTTGTCTATTTTTCCGATTTCTCACGAGCCCATTGCCAATGTTCATATTCCATGAACACTTTTTTTTAATATAATTCACGCTGGTTTTTCACAGCACCTATATCTTGCCCCCATACATCCCATGACCTGCTTCTCTGCCCCGTTTTATATATATATCTCCGCTTATATGCTGCCATTCACAGTCTTCCCCTAACCGTATATCTTCACATAACGCTACTCCTATTTTACTAACAGTTCATATCTATAAGAACCTCTTCAAGCAACTTAATATTCACAAAGAGAATATTTCTCTATATTATCCCCCAGTAGTTTTATTAACTCTTTTCTGAACGAAAGGCCTTAAACAAAGCCCCATGTATTTGAAAATTAAACTTACTTAACTAAATTTATAACCTATTCATTAACAATGTAACTTAATATACAAAACCACTCATTTAAACGAAATAAAATCAAAACAAGACGTCATTCCCCCAAATTATCCAAAGAAAACATATTTTAAAATGACATAACATGCATTTTATCCAATCAGAATAAAACATTCTATTTCTACCTATCACTATTGGTCTCTTTTACGGACCAATAGTTTGTACTCAAACTATTTGGAACACAATAATCCTATTCTAAATCAATTTATCAAATAACATCTTACAAGACCAAATCAAGCAAAAAAAAAACATATTATATATGAGGCATTTCAACTCAGAGTCAATAAAACAATCAAATAATAACCATCATTTTACAGTACCAACTCAAGCAAAAAACATATTATATATGACTCATGACTCATAAAACTCAGGCTCAATAAAACACGATTTTAAAAAAAATATATAACTCTCTTAAAATTACTACGTACAGTGGCCCACCGACATTGGCCTCTCATACGAACATATCTATTTATACAAGTCATTCCAGTATTTCTATGACCGAGAAAACAAAACACTTCACTGCCACGTATGTATATCTGTTAACTACAGACTAATTTCTTAACTTAGAACAATATCTGTTCTCTCTACACAAAAAAAATCAATAATCAACAATAACCGTACCATTGATTCTCTCCCCTCATAACTTTCTATCTTTTTCTAGCTTAACTCCTAATACATCTCACTGCCATATAATATGGGTTTCTCTTCAGCTTTGCTTGTATCAAATTAACCGACTGTGGTTTTAACGTCGTGGACATTTTATCTCTAACTAGTGCTGATATATGCATGTCTTCTTCCATATCTACATAGACGTCCCTGAATTTTAATTTATGTAAATCAAAGAAAAGTCTTATTCCATTTTTTATTAAAAAGTCTCTTCCTATCAGCATGTTTCTATTTAAATTTTTCACTACCTGAAAAAGATGTCTTACGTTGATCCCTCCTATTTTAAAATTGATCATTGTTTATCCAATTACTTGTAAATTCTGTCCTGTAACAGAGTGAAGATTATTATGACTCTTAAATATTCTACAATTTCTCATTATTTATATAAAAAACTTTCTTTAATTACACTAACCTGAGCTCCTGAATCAATTAATGTACGAACTCTATATTTTCCTATTTCTATTATGCACGAACTATTATCTGTTGTCTTCACTGTAAACTGTTTGACTTCCTCTACTTGTGAGCATTCTCTATTCGTCCCCCTATGTCTATTATTAACATACTCTTTAAACCTTGGGACCTTATTATTTACCCTCCTATCATAGGTCCTTTCTAATAGGTAGGGCGCCGGTTTTCCTGCGTTCTTGTACCTGTAAAATTCCTGTGTCTACCTTCAACATTCCTACTCAACCTGTTATTGTCATGTCTACCCTGTGTATTCGACTGGACACGCCTGTTATTACAAAAACGAGACACATGTCCGCGTTGACCACAAACCCAACAGACAATATTTGTGTTATTTGTGTTGCCCTCTGTCTCACTTGTAGGGTATCTCATATTTCTTCTTTCATAATAATCACTTCTATTTCTACCTTGTAACGTCTGTATACCTCCTCTCCTATTCCATCCGAACCTTGTTTGTCCTATTTCCATAGGCTCCTCAATCCTGTCTTCTCGACTTGTTCCTATTTCTCGTCCTGTTCTCAATCTAAATCTACGTCTCAAATTTTCTTCTTGTACCGCGATATCTACCGCTTGTGATAACCTCTCAGGGTTTTCCCTCATCAGCTTAAATTTCAAACCATCGGATTTTATGCCATCTACAAAAATCCCTACTAACATCCTCTCCACCTCTTCTCCTCGTACATTCTGTCCTAAGAATGCCTCTTCAGCCAGGTTAATCAACCTATCGCTGAACAATTGTACCGTCTCTCCGTTGTTTTGTTTAGCCTGTCTCAACACCGAAAAGGCATGTTGTGGATCCGTTATTTCCGCGTACTTTCGTGCTAGGTCCTCTTTAAATTGTTCCCATGTCTCATCTACTCTAGCCTCTAACTTTCTTCTTATATGATCCGAAACCGGTTCTGTTGCCGCCTGATAAGCCAGTCTCATTTTTTTCTCATCCGTTGCCGAGACCAAATACGCATATTTTTCTATGGAAGTTATCCACTTCTTAAACTCTCTGGCCTGTCCACTAAACTTAACAATTTCAGTTGCCATTCCCTGTTGTTAATAACCATATTAAGTCTGCCTACCGCTGTTCCTACCCCCGTCAAAACTTGTGCTAAGGTGTCTTGTTCCGCCATGCTGAAATATTATACAGATCAAGCAAACAACTTCACATTTGTAATTTACTAATTTAAGAAATACAAATCACTTATACCGTAAGAACAGTTCAATCAGTTAATAGGTGTACAAATTACCCTACTCTTGTTTCTCGATCCACGCAAGACGTATTCTCCTAGGTTCGCCGTCAGTTTAAATTCAACGCTGTATTAGTTGAAACCAATCGCGCACTTCAGGTAGTTCGTTCCTTCTTCTAAGGTAGGTTCTCTTCTTGGGATGCCTTAGTACAGTATTTCAACCCTTGGTTGGGTCCCTTCTGAGATGGAGTACATCAATCGACGTCTTGAGAACGACTCATACGTAACAGAGCCCAAAAGGATTAGCGAGCGGCTCTCATTTGTAGTAGAGCCCTGAGATAGTCTGACACGTCAACAAAACATGGGCCAATCCATGAAGTAATGAGGTATTAATTTGCTGTTTTGATTGTCTTTTACCAACGTTCTTTTTTCCAGTTGTTAGCGCTTAGAACAAAACCTATTAACATTGAGGCTGAACTTGATTGTCTTATTGAAAAGTTCTTGCTCACCTGAAACAACGATCAGACTGGATTGCCCTTCAGCCAAACTCTTGCTCGCTCAAGACACGATCAAACTGGGCCGACTTTCAGCACACTCCTGCTCGCTCGAGATATCGATTTACTGACTTGAGCTTCAGCACACTCCTGACACGTTCGCCAGAGAAATGGACAAGAGGAGCCATTAGGATGGTGTTTACAGTTGATGCTCGCCGGTTTGATGACAATCGCAGGTGCTGCAACCTGTTATGGCAAGTTGGTCTTCAGCCTTTTCTTGATGCCAATTAAATTTTAATATCAAGTCTTGAAAAAGACTTACAGACAACCACCCCTGGCCGGGCTTTTGGTTGCTGTACTCCTCACAGATAACTTATTGGCCATCTTTCCAACTGCGCTTTGTTATGTTCAATACTTGTTTAGAACCGTGCCGAAATTCTGTTTCTGGCGATCGACACAAACGGACCAAGGATCTTGAGCTACTTCGATGTATTATATAGTAGACATCGTTTTTAGACTCCGCGATCTTACTCAGTAGACAGCATTTTGAGACTCCGCGACCTTACTCAGTAGACAGCATTTTGAGACTCCGCGTTGTACCAGGCTCGAATCCTGGTCACGGCTCCAAAATTTAGTCCTATAACAGTGTGAAGGACTAAGAAAGACTGTTGGTTTCATATAAATAAGGTTTATTTACGTTGGATGGCAAGTACTATAAACATGGCGTCCTTCCAGTTCCAGGCCCTGATCTTGACTGCCCCCTGACAACCAACTACGTCACGACTTGAGCATCTCTCTTCCCATTCTCCCCCGATGCTCAATCGTGCCGTCCTTTTCCCACCTACTACTCTACTTCTGTTACAGATGTGTGGGTGGAGGGTATGTTTGTGGTGGTATGGGTGGAGGATAGTGTGTGGTGTGGGGGATGTGTGTGATGGGTGCGGGGAATGTGCGTATGGGTGGGGTATACGTGTGGGTGAGTAGGGGATTGTGGTGGTTGGGGGAAGTATGCGGGGGTGTGTGGGTGGGAGATGTGTGTGTGTGGATGAGGAATGTGTGGGTGGGGGTGTGTGAGTGGCTTAGGGATGTGTAGGTGGGTAAGGGAGTTGTATGTGTCGGGGTGGGATGTGTGAGTGGGTGGAGGATGTGTGTCGGTAGGGGTATTGTGATCGAGAGATGTTTGGTTGGGGGTTGGTGGGGGTGTGTGAGTGCGTAGTGGAGGATGTATGCGTGAGTGAGTGTGTTTGGTGGACGGGTAGGGAATGCGTGTGTGCGTGGGGAGAGGTGTTGGTTGGGGATATTGTGTGAGTGAGGTATGTGTGTGTGGGTGGGGGATTTTTGTGGTGTGTGAGTGGGGGTATGTGGAGTGGATGGGTTAGGGTATCTGTGTGGGTGTGGGTGGGAATATTGTGTGGTATCTGGGTGGGGGATATGTGTGTGGTGTGTAAGTGGGGATGTGTTGGTGAGGGATATGTGTGTGTGTGGTGCGTGGGTTGGGAATAGTGCGTGGTAGGGGGTGTATGTGATGTGCGGGTGGGGGATTGCGTGGTGGGGGTTTAGGTTAAGGCACGGGTGGGTGGGTGGAAGTTGTATGTGTGGGTGGTGGGGTGTGTGTGTGTGGATTGGGGATGTATGGATGGTTAGGGAGGTGGATGGGGGGGGGGGGGTAGGGACATGTCAGTTGGTGGGGATGTGTGTGTATGGTTCGGGGATGTGTGAGTGAATGTGCGATGTGTGGGTTGGTGGGGGATTGTGTGCATGGGTGGGGAATATGTTGTCGATGGAGATGTGGCTAAGGGATGGGTGGTTTGAGGTGTGGGTGGGGAGAGAATGTGTGGGTTAAGATGTGGATGGGCGTGGGATGTGTTGGTTGGTGGGGGAATGTTTTGTGGGTGGCGAGTGTGTTTTGGTTGGGGATCAGGTGAGGGCAGTGTGTGTGGGTGGGGGATGTGCGGGAGGGGGATGGGTCGGTTGGTGGGGTATGTATGTGTCCCTTTGTGTGCGTGTGTGTGGGTAGGTGGGGGTGTTTATGTGTCCTTTGGTGCGCGTGTATGTGGGTAGGTGGGGTTTTGAGGGTGGAGTGATGTATGGATAGGTGGGAGATGGGCTTCATAACATGGTAATTAGCCTTGTTTATGTTTACAACATTCATTTCACAATGTTTATTTTTCTTCCTATGTAAATGTATAATGCTCTTGATGAACGAAAGACGAGTGATTGAAAGGGCCGAATGTAAGACGGGCCTGCGCGCCCAATTTGTGACCCTAATAAAGTTGATTTGATTTGATTTTGATTTGTAGTGTGCTATGTGTTGATATAAACCTAACACTTTCATCCCATTTTCTTTTTTCTTTTTATTCTTTTCTTTTATTCTTCCTTTAATTCATTTTCTTTCTTTCTTTCTTCGTTTGACACCTATAGAATCTCTCTTCCGCACGCATGCCAATATTTGTACATTGTGACTTTGTTGATTGGAACAATGTTTTAATTTTCACTCTTGAGTATGATATGTAATGCATACGCTGCAATGAGGTATGTTTGGTCAATCTGTCCCAGAAGTAAGACAAGTAACCATGGTAAGCAAAGATAATTGTAGTTTGTTTTCTGTAATGTTCTTTGCATTTACCTCTTAACTTCGTAACGTATAGTTTTGTTTGTATGCTAAAGTTTATTACCTTTGTTTTGACTTGTGCCCAAGTGTTGGTGGTGTATTTCTTGGTGTCTATTAACCAATTTATAAGTTTCTTTCTGGTGTGTGTATATTCTCTCTTGATTTGTGAGTATATAATTGCAATGCCGCAAGCAATGTATTTCTTTGATTGTGAGTATATGTTAGGGACATACTTTTTAACTTCAGCAGGACATGTGTGTGATACACCTCCTGACTTCTGTGTGTACGTTTGTGACACACGTCTTGACTTCTGTGCGTATGTATGTAATACATTTCTTGCCTTTTGTGTGTATATTTGTGTTACACTTCTTTACTTCTGTGTGCATGTTTATGAAATGCCTTTTTGTTCGTGTGAACCCGTTTATACTATGTTTCCTTGCCTGTGCGTACATGTGTGTACTGGCATAGATAACATATAACTTTGCTCGAACGTAATTGTTCGTAACGACACATTCAACCTGTGAACTGGTTGACTTTGCTAAAGTTATGATCTGAGCAATAAACATGGTTATAAGATCCCATTTTGATTGTTCAATAGGTTGTGCGTGTTGTGCATGTAACTTTTGCGTGTAACAACTAGTGCGTGTAGCTTTTAGTTTCTTTTTTGAATGTTTTAGAAAGATGTCATTTAAAGACATGTAATCACGCTTAACTTGTTTGTGATTATTAGTTATACTCATCGATGAAGAATTTATTTCTTCGTGTTTGGGTTCGTTTATATTGTGAATCTCTTGGTGTTCACCATTATTTACTGTTGTGTTATCACTCTGTTGTGTTACCTCATGTTCGTCAACAGTTGATGTACCCTGTTCTACTTGCGTCTTTTCTTCTTCTTTATCTTCTATTTCCTGCGTCATTTCAACTTGGGTACTTGTACTTGTACTTATGCTTGTGGGTGTCTAGTCAGGTTTGTTCTCGGTGGTCACTTTCCGAACGAAATCTTTGGCATTTGGAATATTACCAACTATTAACCCAGCACCAGGTTTTGGTAATACTGCTGCACATACTTTACCTTTGTAATATGTGCCATTAATCATGACCCATGCGGTCTTGTATGTTTCTATGCTACCCCCTTATGTTCTGCAACCAATAATATTACCTAACAGAGGTGTGAGACAGGGATGTGTAATGTCTCCAGATCTTTTTTCCCTGTACAGTGAAAATATATTTAGAAATATAGAAGATTGATTAATTGATTGATTTAGGAATCGACATCACAGCATTCGGGGCATTCCCATAAGCGCTCCGTCCCCATCCTCAGCAGCCATCGAAGAGTTCCAACACCAAAAGTACCAGTAGCAATCTGATTATATGTCTGTCTCGTCTTTCCTCTGAGAGTTGAGCGTCGGCCAGATCCTCTCGTCACTCCTCGCTGTCTCATTCTTGCCAGACCATGGTAATCCATTTGCTCTTCCGAGGTGTACACGTGCTCCCACAAGGCCGCAACCACGCCTGCCTTGTCATGTATCAATACTCCACCAAGTTCTGCAGAGCTAGCTAATCTGTCCGCCTGTTCATTTCCCAGCACACCGGCATGCCCAGGAGAAAAGATCCAGGCGATGCCTGTCACCCGTGACCTCGGAAGCGAAGCAAGCCACTCCGCACGAAGCCTGTCCGTCCTCACCCTCGTCAGCATGCTTTCTGAGTCAGTTACAATCAATATGTCAATATACAGAAGATATGGAAGGAATCATCATTGGGGGACGATACATCAATAACATTAGATATGCAGATGATACTGTCTTGATTGCAGACAATAAACAGGACCTGCAAAATTTAGCAGATGCGGTTGTTGCACACAGTGAACAACTAGGGTTAGAACTGAATATTAAGAAGACACAGATTATGGTCGTCACTGGGAAGAAGGAAATACCACAATGTGATATACGAGTAGATGGACATATTCTTAAACAAGTGAATCGATACTGTTATCTCGGCACAATCATAACATCTGATGGGAGATGCCTTGAAGAGATTAGAACAAGAATTGCCATTGCGAAGGTAGCCTTTTGCAAGATGAAAAACATACTGACCAATAAAAAGATATCAATTGAAACGAGAACAAGAGTGTTGAGATGCTACATAGAACCTATACTTTTGTATGGATGTGAAGCGTGGACAATAAGCAGTCATGCTGAGAAACAGCTAATGGCTGTGGAAATGTGTTTCTGAGGAAAACGCAAAGAATACCATGGACAGATAGAAAAACCAACGAACAAGTCCTTCAAGAAACAAATGAAGATCGTAAACTGATTAGAGTCATTAGACGCAGACAGTCAACATTTTTTGGGCATGTTATGAGAAGAAATGAATTGGAGAACTTGATGACAACTGGCAAGATCGAAGGGAACAGACCAAGAAGAAGACCTAGAGGCAAATACCTGGATGGCTTGGCCTCGTGGCATGGTCGAGACAGGAACACTGAGCTGATCCACGACTCTGGTGATCGAGTGAGATGGCAGAACATGACCGCCCACGCTTACCAGCATGGCACATGATGGATGGATGGATTCATTTAATATTACAGCTATGTGCAATAAATGTCACCAGTACTATATGAATAAGTATACTCAGCAAAATCTTATTGACACCTCTAAAGTTCACAGTGGTGTGTGATATTGAGACATATTTATTATACTGTAAGTTCGCCTAGCCCTAGGGGTTAACGCAGTGTTTCCCAACGTGGGGCCCAAGCCCCACAGGGGGGCAATTCGATTGTTAAGGGGGGGGGGGGCAATTCGAAAATGGACTCGTCCAGAGTTTAGTTAACCGTATGGCGACTCTCAGTCGCTACTCGAGCTGGGTAAACGTCCAGTATAAGTAACTTCTGTCCGCCATGCAAGATTTCATTGTTAGACGTTAGAGTTGAAATACTGGTTATACTAGGCCGGCACTAAGCATTTTGCGCTATTTGTTCTGAATGGCGCGAAATGCTTAGTGCCGGGATCTGTTTCTGCAGTGTTTCGCAGTAACGCTCAGCATTCACCGTTGGTGTTAATTTGAAATAAGCGTCCGTTAAATTGTTGTAAAAGTCTCCTTGTTTTAAAAAATATAGACATTGTATAAACATAAGTGATATATAAATGGTATATAAATTCAATTGGTAATTTTTATTAATTTCAGTTTCAGAAGCATTATTTTCCAGAAAAATTTGTCAAATGAAAACGTTTTTATTTTTTTTATTTTGCGGTGGGGTAAATGTGCCATACATATTTAAAGTCTACGTTTACTCCAGTTCCATTTTTTTTTAAATTTTATGTTTAGGGTTTAATTGATCTTATATTTCTTTCTTTCAGCCCATAGTGGTGCAATCAAAAGAAATTTCATACCCGCTGTCCACAATGAGCGGTCACCTTTTTGTCTTTTATGCCAACAATGCTTGACCAACGAATCAATGAAACGAGGTCGTCATAAGGCACATTTGAAGGCGAAACATCATCATCACCATCATTATCATCATCATCATCATCACCATCATCATCAAGTTCCCTGCCAGCTGACGTAGGCGTATATGACTCTCCACAGATCTCGGTCTTTGGTTTTCTGGATCACCTCTGCTGCTGATATTCTTCCATGCCACCGTCTCAACCCATCCAGCATAATTTCTCTTGGTCTGCCTCTGCCTCTCTTCCCCTCGATCTTTCCAGTTGTCACGATGTTCTCCAATGCCTCTCTTATCACATGACTGAAGAAAGATGTTTGTCTCTTTCATAATGTTGTATATGATGTTCTAGTTTCATTAACCTGTTTCAGGCAGTCGTTGTTAGTTACTCTGGCAGTCCAAGGAATTCGCAACATTCGTCTCAGGAACCACATCTTTGATGCTTCTAATTTATTCTTAACTTGTCCATTCATATTCCTAGATTCACTGCCATACAACAAAACTGGTTCTACACAGCATTTCAGCACTCTCTTTCTTACATTCAGTGATAGTGACTTATTGCATAAGATAATCTTCATTTTCTTAAATGCGGCTTTTCTTGCTCTATTCTGCTCTTAATCTCTGTTGTACATCTTCCATCTGATGTTATAAATGCCCCTAGATATCTAAAATTATTCACTTGGTTAAGAATTTTTCCTTCTATTTCTATGACACATTTTGGTGTCACCATTTTCTTTGATATCACCATTGTTACTGTTTTCTTGATATTCAAGGAGAGTCCTTTCTTTGCACTCTCTGTTACTACAATGTCCAACAATTGTGGTAGGTCTGTTGATTTATCCGCCATCAATACTGTGTCATCTGCATAGCGTATATTATTTATATTATAACCTCCAACTAGTATTCCTGGCATCTCTTTGATCTCTCTCATTATTACTTCGTGATATAGGGAGAAGAGATCTGGTGGCAAGACACACATAACATAATGCTCATATTAATTCAGATTTGAATTACTTTCAAACTTTAAAGAAACATTTTGGAAAAAAAAGTAACATTAAAGTCTCTATTTACTGCTCATAATGCAACTATCAATCGTACTCTTGAGGCTAGTTATCAAATTTCATTACTCATCGTTAAATCTAGGAAACGTCACACTATAGGGGGAGAATTTAATCAGACCATCAATACCAGTATTTCTTAAAACGGTTCTGGAAAAGAGATGACCGAGACGTTAAAGCTATGCCACTAAGTAAACAATACTGTTAGCAGAAGAATAGACGAAATGAGTGAGGGATATTGAAATACTACTTGTTGACAAGCTGAAAACAAGAAAATTCTCAGTGCAAATGGATGAATCAACTTTGAGAGACTGTGAGGCCGTACTTATAACTTACGTAGGATGTATTTATAAAGGTGATTTTGCTGAAGAATTGTTGTTCTGTAAATCATTAGAAAGCACCATTACCTCCAAAGATATATATAGTAAGCTAAAATAATATTACCAATTAAAAATATAATCATCTTGTGCTGCAGATAGTGCTCCTAATATGATGGGGAAGAAAGATGGTTACTTAAAATTGATGAAAGATGAGAATCCAGAAATGCTTCTTATGCACTGTGTTATTCACAGCGAAAACCTGGTAGCTAAAAACATTTTGCTTGTTCTAAATGAAGTATTAAACTTCATTATAAAGTGTATCAATGCTATTAAAGCTAGTGCCAAATGTGAACGTCTCTTCAAGTTATTTTGTGAAGAACAAAATGAAGACCTTGTGAGACTTAAACTCCACACAGAAATAAGATGGCCTTCGAAAAGGAAACTGCTTGAAAAGATTTATGGAACTATTTGATACTCTTAGTGATTTTTTAAGCGACAAACCTGAAATGAAAAATCTGTTAACGGTCGATGGTAAGGCATTTGTGAGTTACTTAGCCAATATCTTTGAGAAACTAAATATAGTAAATAAACAGCTTCAATGAACAAATAAACCTTATCGATGCAAAAGCGAAGATATTTGGTTTCATTACCTTTATTGAATTACGTCAGATATGTATTTACAACAAAAATTTTGATAAAGTTTCATTGGCTCCAAACATGTGAGGTGACTGATATCATTATATATATATTATTGTCGATCATCTGAAAATTTTGTCGGCTGATTAAAAAGAAAGATTTTCTTAGTTGAAACAAATTGATTTCCCAGCTTGGATGCTTGCTTGCTTGCTTGTGTTTGTTGGCTTGAGCTCCAACGCGAAGTCCTGTATGTCGGATGAAGACATCCTGTTGTCCAACATCAGTGTGATGTCATACAGGACCTGAGTTTTGCGTGAGTATCCGTTGTCCCATGTCTGGCTTATTGGTGTGCAGACTGGTGGTTCCTCGCCGTACAGGCAGACACTCTCCGACTTCGGAGGAATCGGCGATCCTACTGACTTTAGCCAGGACCCCGAATGGACCTGTTGCCCAGGACGCTCGACGAGGACGCGTCAATAGGTCTTGGCCAGTATATAACCCGGCCCTGGTGCCTTGGATACACCTCTGCGTCCCCCCAACTTGGATGATGCAGCCAATGTTAGTGGATTTGTCTGATATTTCAAATATGCAGTATCAAGAACTCGCAGAAATGCAAAATTATGAGTCAAATTTAAAAATTTATTTAATATAAAAGGAGCGATGGCATGCTTTGTGAGGAAACCCCCCAAATAAATATCAAAAGCAACCAAATGTGCAAGAGAACTATTGCTACCGTTTCCCTTCATATTAGCTGAATGCGGATTTAGTGCCATAAATGTTTTTTGCTTAAAAAAAGGAAAACGGCTGGATAAAAAAACGGGGAGACTTGAGTGATGTTAAAATAAATTGAAAACCTGAGCGAGAATATATGAGTAATATAATCAAAGATATGGAAACTAATCACCAGAAAAATGAATCCAGAAAATTTTTTAAAGAACTGAAGTCAATGAAACGAGGGCACCAACAAAACACATGGGTTTTAAAAAACAAAAAGGGAATATGATAAATACCAAGAGGGAAAAGTGCAACACATGAAAGAATATTTTTTTGAATTACTACATTGTGAAGCTCCAAGTAAATTTTCCCCCAGGAAGAGGGTTCTAACATGCGAACCACAAATGAAGAACCTACATTTGAAAAATCCTAATGTAATCACACGACTTAAAAAAAAATAAGGCAACTGGGACTGATGGAATGCTGCTGAATTATAAAGCAGGTGGCCATGCATAACATCTAAAGCTTACGAACTAATAATAAAATCTGGAGGACAGAAGAATTACCCCATGACTGGAAAGAGTCATTATTGATACCTATCTTTAAGAAAGGAGACAAGTTCCAATGTGGAAATTATAGAGGAATATCACTACTGTCCACAAGCTATAAAATAATCCGCAGTATTACTAAATAGACTAAAACCATATTCAGAAGACATATTAGGTGACTACCCGGCAGGTTTTTGAAAAAAATCAACAATAGATCAGATATTTATCTTACGACAAATAGCCGGAAAAATTGGGAAAATAAAAAAGATCTCCAAAATTTTTGTGGATTTTAAAAAGGCTTATGATAGTGTCCATAGGAATAGTCTATGGAATGCTATGCAGGAATTTGGAAACCCAAAGGAAAATAATCAAAATGACCAGACTATGCATGGAAGATACTTTTAATATAGTAACATATAAAGGCAGGAAGTCAGACCTTTCCAAATAACATCTGGCTTGAAACAGGGGGGATCACTATCGCGCTACTCTTCAATCTGGCTTTAGAGAAAGTTGTAAGGAAGATAAAGAAGGAATGTGATATTGGAGGAACATCCATGCTGCTTGGTTATGCAGATGATATAGATATTATAGGACAAAGTGAACAAAGTCATTGGAAAATGACTCACTTAAAGAAAAAAACCCAACAGAGGGGCTGGTTTTCAACCAAGATAAGACAGAATTAAAGGTAATTCAAGAGACGGAAAGGCTAAAAACTCTGGCCACATACAAATAGATAAATGACCATTAAAAAAAAGGAAACATACAAATACTGG